>JAPYZO010008347.1:558-14225 GCA_030522905.1 Torymus flavipes | reverse complement strand
TTCGTAACTTCTAATGTTATATTTCAAATTTGGTCTAAAAAGCTGTATGTATTATGTAAGGCCGAAAAGAACAAACGTATGAAAAAGTATAATAATCTGGTATAATTATAATTTTTATACAAATTTTTATTTAATAATAATATAGATATTGTTATCAGTAAAACAATTGGGCTAGTAAAAGTAATATTCGTACACAACGTGGTGGCACAGTTTCGTCGTCTCGTCCGAGGAGTCCGCGCAGTGCGGCCGACCGTCGCACACGTTTGCCAATGCTATCTCGGCCCCATCGATACAGATAAAAGGTGGAACTTCCTTTTTGATAACCTCGGCAATTTTTGGCGTCCCTTGTAAAACTTCACAGCGTCGTTTAGTACAAAAACTACTTGATTAACTCAATCAATTACATCAAATGTGGGCGACTATGCATTATAGTAATTGCCAAATTATATTTACAACGATATCATGTTATCGATTATCATTTCTTTGAGTTACAAACTATCGTTATCACAACTTTGTCGTTTGGTATAAAATATAAATTGGTAGCTTGCGCCTATTTTTATTAATGTGTTTTATTACTATAATACGGCATGATGCAAAACTTTTTAACTAATTTATTTAAATAAAAACAAAAAATTAAGTTTATTTAAGTCAAATGCGTAAACAACTCTTTACATTTGCAAAACCTTGATTTGTATTTTACAAGTATTTTAATTTATCTTTTTACTTACGTATTCAAAATATTTTAAATTTTCATGAGCACAAAATAATAACTTTCACCTATTTATCTATACATTTTTGACAGAAATATCTTAAAATAATAAATATTTAAAAATATTTCCAATTCCTGTTCCGATAAAAACTCAGCATATATTTAATGATAGTAGTTATGTGTCAAAATATTTAATGTTTTGCATGTAAAGTATAATTTGATTAAACATTTACTTAATAATCAATTAACACTCGGTTTAATTATTCAACAAATAATTGCACTAATTATCGCGATACGTTATAATTATGATAAACACAACAAAAGGTTTGGGAATTAAAACTCTCTTAGAAACGTTATCACCCCGAATTTCCACAATTTATTAAACTAGATTATAATTATTACCTAGACTAAGACATATCAAACCCAAAATTCGCGCCATACTTTACTTCCTCAAGTTTTCTCTCCGCTGCATCCTTTTATGCTTTACCATCCCAGCATAACTAATCGTGTTTACTCGAGACTAATTAAGACCCCATTATGATGGAAATTTATCAATGTCATACCCATAATCGCTTACATTACGAACCCTTGGGGAACCTATAGAAATGTAAAATTCTCTGCGAAAAATTCATTCAAGTGCGATTAACTTTTATACGCTGTGACCGGTTGAACATACTTCCTGTGTCTCGCGTACATGCAGGCCGCAACTTTTTCTTAGGAAGTCGGATGATGAATGTTGACTCGGCTTTATCTGCGTTATTACTCACGTTTGACGCTCGATATACATCCGCATGCGACAATCTCGTCGCGCATCTGACACGCGCGCGTATACGAACACTGTCGCGGTTATGCGCCGTGTTACTTGCTAAAAATACGTGTTTTTCAAGCGTTCGGGTCCTCTGTGCACGCGTGTGTACACCGAAATCGACGCTTTATTTAATTAGACGCTCGCGACGATGTCTCACTCTGGCTTTTCTGAATCACTTTTGATTGTGCCAACGTTATCAGCGCGGGTGTCGTCGCTGTATTTTCAATCGAATTTCGTGATATCTTCATATACGGCGCCGTCTTATTTATTTAATTGAAATTTATTACATAATAAGTTCATTTTTTGTATTAAGCTGAAGACGTTCTTAGTTGATAATATTTTTGTAATTTTATATTCATGATGGGAAGAGAGTATTGAATGGATATAAGTTTCAAAGAGTCTTTTCAAAGTTTCTCAGAGTGTTGATGATAAATCTTTGAAAGAAGTAACCTATGTTTTAATAGGAAGAGATAATTTGGATTCAACGATCTATTACGATAAAAATATTATTTTATATTGCTAAAGTATGTTCTAAAATTTAAGGATAAGAAGTCGTGTTTAGAACATACAAAATCAATTAAAATAAAAAATAAAGCAGCTGCTGAGCACACTTAGGCCGAAGTGGATCCACGAGGAACAACAGAATTGATGCAAACATCGAGCTTCTTAATCTTAAGCACTATATATATGTGTACTGTCAGAAAACTGCCATATATATATATAGGTATACAATGTGTACATTGGGAAACGCAAAATGTCAATACAATATCTATATATATATACATATATATGGAAGTTTTCTTATAGTGATACCTACTGATTAAGACACTTTAATGAAGTACATAATCGATAAAGCGAAACTGTAATAATTCGACGAAAATTATCTTTAATTTGCACTTGCGTGAAATAGTCTTATTTACATTTTCTAAATTATAGCCCTTTTAATGATAAAATAATTCGTAGATTGAATTCGCTTATCTTCACTAAAAACTGTAATATATAATTGAAGAATACAAGAATAAAACAACAAATGATGTATGCCATAAAAGAATAATATGACAGAAATAAAGTAATTTGCGCAAAGTAATATTAAAGAGAACAATTAGTATCAATCATGGTCGGAAAGTTATCAAAGAATATATATGCTAGAGTTGTTATTTTAAACTTCCTTGTTTCCATTTGAAAATTTGCTTTAATACCGAGTCCTGCATTGAAACATTGCTTTTAATGCAATTTCAAAGTTTTCTCAACTATTTTCTTAAGGATAACAATGTTCTACAATTATGACTGTAACAAAACATAAAATAAACATCAATGACAAGTATAAAGTGATTTCATTCGATTTTCGTTATAAATAAACTTATTTGAGTAGTTAGAACACGTTAAGAGTCGTTATTGTATCTAAGGAAGCTTGAATATTTAATGATTCGAATGGGGTATGCCCTACTTAATATTATACTTTTAAGTCGATTCTATGAACGTGCAACCACTTGAAGCGATTAAATCGATTGCGCTAACCTTTTTACTCAACGTTCGCTTAATTCGTTTCTATATTGCGTTTCAATAAACCGTTTCACTCTCTCATCCATCCGCGTCGCTGTAAATTCTTATCGACGAACAAAGTCCGCATGTGCACTTATATATGAAACTTACTTTCGTCTTCGCGGGCTTCACGCTAAGCAGACCTAAATCGGTGTAACGACACATTCCGATAACAAAAAAAGCCAGCCCTACCTACAATAGATACACACGCACGTATAATAAGCGAACTTTGGCTATTCTCTCTTGCTTCGACACACACGGCGCGGTTAAGATAAAAATCCCGTCACCGATCTCCAGAAAAGGCGGCGGGTGCGTGCGACATATACCACAGCTTTTTCTCTCGACAAGGCCGAAAATAGATAAGCTTCGAAAAATTGGTCCCACACGTGCGCATGCGCCTGTATATAGGAGTTCGTATAATACTTAGACGCGCGCGGGGGAATATATGAATCAGAAAACGGGTGAGTTCGGCGCGGGCTGGGCATGTGTTGTGCCGCGTATGTACATACATATATGCGTTATCGGCCGTGATATCACTCTCTAGCGGAGCTGAGGTGTCGTAGACGAACGAAAGACAGCCACCCGGGAGAATCGGCCGTGCCGTCGACGCGGACAGGTGTGCGATTGAGAGTTTGTTCGTTGGTGCACGCACAGTTGGAAGCGAAGAGGACACATAGTGCGGTGAAGATGCGTCGGGGTTGTTACGTGCTGGTGGTGGTGGTCGCGACCCTCGCGATCGCCATCAACGCCGAGGAGAAGTGTGAGTTTTTTGTGTTATACTTGCTTTTTGGGTTGACATGAGAGTTTGAGGGTAGTTTTGAGTGAAGTTTTGAAGTCGGCGAGTGATCGGTAGAAAGTATTTGAGAGATTATATAGTTATGTTGAAAGAACATTGTCGAGGAAAGGCAGAGTTATCTATAATAACAAATTATGTTTAATTTTTTTTAACTATAGAAAGGTATTTACCATTCATATGTTAAATTTGGTTTTAATGAAACAAGTAGTTCTTTTACAAGTTAGAACAAATGATATAATTATAATATTGCAATGATACAGTTGAGTCTCCTTTATGTGATATTGCCGCCTTGAAAATACTAAAGATAACATACACTTTGCGTGAAAATATTACGATTAGAGGCGTATTATAACGATTATTGTGATAACGCTATGTTCGTTGCTAACGAATCATCTAAATGTGTGCTAGATATTGATTAGATATAAAATTTATTTCGATGTCAGCAGTAAGAAAGACTCTGAAATAATTGTTCATTTAACTGTATTAATAATAAATACGATATGATTTAATCATCTAAATAATTTCATTCATAAAATAAATTTTCATTTATTAGAAATCAACGATATTATAATATAACAATGAAATTTTAGAGGAAGCACTGTATATGTAGTAGTTTCGATAAGCAAAAGAAAAACAAAACAGATTAAACGACTGAAGCTAATGTGATCCGCGAAAGTTCAAATTTTACAATGTAGCAAAGTCTCTGATAACGTGCATTTATCTAAATTATCATGTATAAACGTACCTATGTACCGAATGCTTCAAACTTAATTTGAGACGTGTTCAGGTTCACCCGAGATCTTGATCATCGTAAATTTCTTATAATAATAATAATAATAATACTTTATAAATTACTTTGTAAATTTCTTATAATAATAATAATAATAACACTTTATAAATTAATAATACTTTTAAAAGACATTTACTATATTTTATGAAACAAATAAAACTGCATAGAATTGTATTATCATATCCAACATACCGATCTTCAAAAAGGATTTTCTTATTTTTCATTCGAAGAAACCGATAGACTAATTTTATATATTGACAAAACTTATCGCTATTATTAGATACATATAGATAAAGAATGGCACAAATCAAAGAAAAAAACTCATTTTTAACAAATTTGTCATCGATACTAAGAAACGTAGTTGTTATCTTGCAAAAATAACAGGTATCACTGCTCGACATTCGCCTAAGAATTACGTCACTCTCCCAAAAGCGTACAAAGGCTGCTACAATTTGAGTAAATTGCTTTCAAATATTTTTGCAAGTTAGAATAAAAATTTACTCGGATATATTTTTTAAGTTTAAATACTGAAACACAAATCACTCGATACACTGGAATGCGTTATTGTCATACTCATGATTAGACGATGCAAATAAGATGTAAATAAAATGCTTTGAATCACTCGGAGTAGTGTCATTTACTTATTTATAAAAGAAGTAGTCTTGCACATCTATATTATTACTGAAGCGAATAATTTTATACAAACTTTTATGAATTTTATAGTGAATGCGTCACATGCATCTATGACTCATTTAGACTTATTGGTCCTACTATCGCACTGCTTATTACAGTACTTTTCTTATTATTGATACTTATAAAATAAATTCGGCATTTGTTACTGCTTCGAAAATATTGAAAGTCCTTCGAGATACCAAAAAGATATGCATAATAAAATGTATTAATAGATTAAGGAACAAACAAGCATTATATAATAATTTATAATCGTATGGTATAGATGCGAAAAATGTTTTTGCAATAACGAGTTTCCTCATTACTTTTTGACGGATTTCATTATATGCAAATTATTCAAGTTTTATCATTCGTCAATTTATAAGTTTGAACATTATTTAAGTTAGTCGGTACGTTTTAAATTGAAAAGATTTAAACGTAATGATGCAAAATTCATCTTAAGTATATTAGATGTAATTTTTTAGAGGATTTTTTAGAGAATCGTTAACTCTGTTTTGATATTCTGTTTTTAGTCATGATTTTACGCTTATATTTCTGCCTAGAATATTTGCATTCTTACTTTAAACACTAAAGTGAAAAAATATTAATATTCGAACACGAGTTTAACCAATTTGGACAGTTTTAGAGACACCGAAAGAATAGATTTTTTATAAATTTCATCTTATATAATTAAATAATTATTGATAGAATATGACAAAGTATAACCAACAAAAATATATAAAAATGAAAATATATCCGAATAAGTTCTAAATTCAAACAAATGTATTAAGAATAAAAACGGTAACTACATTAATCATCTTACATAGAATAAGTGGTAGGTCAGAATAAAAATCCATACCTATATCCTTTTAAATTCTGTCTACTTATATAAATCTTGCTAGACCTAATTACACAAAAAATAAACTCTATACCTATACCACCGAATGATGAATAAATTCAGATCAAGATAGTACACGCACGGGGCAAAGTCTTTTCGGCATTCGTTTCAAGCGCTGCCCATTCGTCGCGTTTACGCGCATTAAAATTATCGACCCACTCTCAGGTATTTCCCTCAACTATACGACATCTTGAGTTACCGAGTGACTTCACCTTATACAGCCGTACCCGCGGATTTACCCAAATCCGTATCATTTTTTTTACAGCACAGAGCCATGTGATTCAGTTCGCGCACTTATGCTCTAATCTCCGATACTGTCGCGTATTTGTCCGCGGCATATTTACAGCGTGACGCCTAGGTACCTTTCGTCCGATTCCGCGATGCGAAACACACGTGCCATCCAAGGGCGAGCCGTTGATAACCGGTGCGGACTTTTTTTATCTGCGCTGCGACACCTATATACTCGCGTCGATCTCTACGCGAACAAAAATAAGCGTTGTTTCATCGTTTATTTAGTGAGAAAAGTTTAGCCGTGGAGATGGGAGGGGAGAGTCGAGTGCTGTTCGAGATAATAGCACGATTGACAGTATAACGCGCGAGAGGATATTTTATTATTTTGAAAAAATAGTTACCTATTTCCTATTATGTATACATTAGTATGGTATGTAAATTATCATTTGTCGATTGATTGTATCAAGGAAAATCCTTGTGGGGTAAATTAAAGAAATGTGAAATGGGAAAATTGATCGATAATGGTACCTATTATGATGCTCGTTACGCACGCTATGAGGTTTACATGGTTAACTTTTAAAATAGTATCATTTATTTCTAATTAATTAATTCGATTGTAAGTTGTTGAAGACGATATTATGAAGTTATTGAATGAACTATAATTTTTTAATACTAAATTAAGTAAATAAAAAGTTTTTATATTTTTCTTCAAAATTTTATTAATTCTGAAAATCAATTATTCGGAAATATTTATAACTCCAATATGATTGAAGTTATGGACATCATCGGATGAAAATAATAACGTAAAATCAATTATCCATACAACAAAACGCCTCAAGTCGCACATATCTATAACCGAGCATTACAACAGCTCATCCGATGAACAATTCAAACATTGATATGTCTATCAATTTAAGGTTCATTTGCCTCTAGGGAATGTTTTCGTGGTAATTTCAAATGATAATTACATATCCAAATAATTTAATGTATTGACAAACCCTGTCATTAGATCCAAAGAGCACTTAGGTCATTTTGTATTAAAAATTAATTCTCACACGTAACTTTAATTTCCATGAAAATCCTAACATCATACTCCTGACTCCGCATAGCGAACTTTAACACTTTAACCCTCGGTCACTTTTGTACTTTCAGTGCGATTATGCGTGCAGGAAGGCATCACGAACACCATATGCAGCGCAGTCGAGCGGGGTAACAGTCCGGTGAGGTGCGAGCGCGTCGTGGACAGCGCCGAGTGCGCGATCAAGATCGCTGAAGGCAAAGCCGACTTTGGCCGTTTTAACGCTGACGAGCTGCTGCTCACTCATCACTTCTATCCGACGGACGTCCAGGTCGTCGCCGAGCTCAAACATGTCGACAGAACGTTCGGTGAGTCTACTTAATTGTTTATTCTTTTATTACGTATACTATATCGTTTTATAAAAAGATTTTGAAAGCGAAAATAGTTGCCCTCGGCATTGGTTCTCGCCTTTTAATCGTTAAAACGTTTTAACGATTTTCCCCTCGGAAATGTTACTTTTCCACTTTTACCTGATTAACTCTTTCTTCATTCAATAAAATTCATAAAAATATCCATAATAATTCAAACCTACTTAAGCGCATTTACTTACCATACATATCTAATGTAAAAATTCTTAATTTCAGAACAATTCGAATTCCAATCGGTGGCTATCGTGTCGAAGAGCTTCGTGTCCTCGGGGGTTGGCTTCGGTTCCCTCGTCGGCGCAGGTTTCTGCCACCCTGGCTTCAGTCAGTCGCAGGTGTGGAACGACCACGTGCTCAAGTACTTTGAGCAGAAGGTGATGAACAACGTTTGCCGCCCTGAACGCACCGTAGCTGAGAATGAGATCATCAATCTACGAGACTTCTTCAAGAAGGGTTGCCGTCCGGGACCGTGGGTACCTCAAAGCGCCGGTGGCTCTGACGACAGTGAACTCAGTAAGACACTGCGTTATGAACGAAACATTCTTATGGTTCGCATATATACATCTGAGTTATGTCAAATGTCTAATAATTTTTTAAATTAATTTTTAGAAAAGAATTATCGAGAAATGTGTGAGCTGTGCGACGATCGAAATAACTGCGCCTACATTAATCAGAAGAGCCACGGCCACGCTGGTGCGTTGGATTGTCTGACATCGGGTCGAGGACAGGTTGCTTACGTGTCTCTGCAGGTCGTCAGAGATTATTTTGCGGTTAGTATGCTATAACAGGCGATTGCATATAATAGGTGTTCGTTCTGGGACGCTGGCAGCTACAGGTACCGATAAGGAAAAGCAAAATAGAATTTGGCTTAGAGTGTTAATTCCTGAAAAAAAAAAAATTTACTTTCTCGCCGAAATTCAATGGTATAATCTAAATTTTGCTTTTTTTGTTATATACTCATATATTATTGGAACAAATTTTTGTTTCCACTTTTTGTATATTAATTAATATAACTGAAATATTCACTTGATTTAAAACACATTCAACATTTATTTTTGATTAAATTTTAATTGTTGATTGAATGTCTCAAGCCCGTATTTATAATAAGATTATCAGTTGCAATAATTTATGTACGTGTATGTAAAATTTGACATAAAAAACACATTGAAGGTCAATTTTAAAGTCCATTATCTATGTCGTCAATACACATGGAATAGTTTCAAGATATTGGAAAATCACTTTCTACTAGTTTCCAAATATTTTTTTCACTGATTTTTAGTTTCAGAATTTTACATGTAAAGAAATTGACAATGTAATGGCTGAGACGCGCGGGCCTAAATTTTCCCCTGAGGTAAATAGATGAGACTCTTTTTATCATCTTATGTCATATCGCTGTCCACATAAACTCTTTCACGATCATTTTTGTTTGTTCAGTTAATGGTAAAGGTTGAATGTGTTTTGTCGAGAATACTTTAGTAAGAACGCACATTAATAATGTGGCGTTTTAAATAATTCTTTGTAAGTACTTGAGAGTTTTAAAACTTTTTTGGTTAAAACCATTTTCCAAGCTTTTGTTTCTATTGACGATCCCTACGAAAACTAGTACGTTTCGTTGCTTTATCACGAAAGCTAGTATATTTTGTAGAACAGCAACCAAAACTAGTATTATTCACGACGCAAACGCATAATTATACCCGTCAGTCTTTGCTACAAACCCTGAAGCGCGGGCTAGTGGTCGTCGGAACCTGAATCGTGGTACTTTCCCTTGGGCCTCAGTATATGAGATTTTCACAATTATTGATATAGACAAGTCAAATTTATACAAAAAATTATGCAGTTCATGGTATTGTTACGCGTGGATACACGTTCGAATATGAAAGGCGTTCGATTGCAATATGGCAGCGATTGTTTCTGACTCGCGAGTCGGCGGCTCTGGTTCAATCCCAGGAACCGTCACTTTCTTATTATTAAAAGTTGCGATAGCTCACTCGTAACAGTATATAAAGAGTATATTATATAAAGATTTATAATCTCATATTGCAGCCAAATTCGTCAACGAGAAAAATGGAGGACTACAAATTTTTGTGTGACAACGGATCGGTGATGGACCTTGATTCTCCAAACCCCTGCACATGGTTTAAACAACCTTGGGATGTAGTCCTTTCTCGAGAGTGAGTGCTTTTCAAATACCGCTTCCTTCTTTTCTTTCAAATAAGTTACATCTTTTTGTTTCCAACTAATAATCTTGTTATTTTACGCTTTATAACTTATTACACTGGTTCTTAATTGTCATATAATCTTTATCCACCAGATCGACGGCTGACAAAGTCAGAAAAGCTCTCGACCAGTCATCCAAGGTGACTTTTTCTCTGCCCTGGGAGCAAACACTAAAAAATATAGTCCAGGGCACTGACACGGCGATGTTCCTGTTCAACAATTACACGACGCCGGCGCACTATCTGTCGCGCGCGCACGGTACCGAAATCAAGCTGCCGCGCCCCGAGTGCGGCCAGCAGATACAGTGGTGCACCGTTAGCGAGCTCGAGCAGACCAAGTGCAAATGGATCGCTGCCGCGGCCAGCATCCTCGGCATCAAGCCGAGCATAGAGTGCGTGGCTGCTGGCTCGACCTTCGAGTGCTTCAAATTGATATCGAGGGGCGAGGCTGACATCATCACGATAGATTCGAACTACGGACACTTGGCACGCAGGTGAATCTCACTTTCTCGAATATGAGGGAAAATCTTGATAATTTTTTAAAGCTGGAAAATTATCGGAAAAGTTTAGTTATCGAAGATTGGTCATGAAGTTTTTCAAAGTGGAATTTTTGGTTTTCAAAAAAATATTTCTTGTAAATAAAACGAAACAAATTATAATACCGATCAATTTTCTGTCCCACGCACGCAGAGTGTACGGGCTGGGTCCGATCGCGTACTGCGAGACGAGCGCCGAGCGGAGCAGCTTTGTCGTCGCGACGATACGAGACAAGGCGCGCAGCAAGCGCATCACAAACTTCGACGAGGTGAAGGATAGCAACGCCTGCTTCCCGGAGTACGGTGGCATCGCCTGGCTCAGCTTCATCAACGTGGCGCGGCAAAACCGCGTCATTCCCGACTCGTGCAAGTATTCGCAGATCATGGCGAACCTTTTGCACGGCGCCTGCACGCCCGGCTTCGTCGAGGCCAATCACTCACAGGACTTGAAGAGGCGCTCCCTCAACGACAATCTCGTGAGTTACATATAGCGTTGTCTCGTACTGGGGAATTTGTGATCGATTCGTATCACGGGGGTTGAGTTTATGAATAAGAACGAATTATGTATGTATATCGTGGCTGGAAAAACTTCACTGAAGGCGAGTGTTTGGATGATATAATTGAAACAATTTATTGGATAACTGGTTAATTAGTATAGGTGAAATATCCGGATGATTTTTTAAATGTTTAACTGAAGAGTTTAAATTAATCTTGGTCTACCTTACACTTTATTATTTTTATAAGATGTAAGCTATTTGAATTAAAAATTTTACATTTAATAATAAATCATCCATTATGGTTATACTGAAAATATAATAAACAAATTGAAACAAACTATTGAAAATACTTGAACTCTAAAGACGAATTTATTCTTCTTGCAGACAAAAGTAAATTAACTCTCATTTAGTTATTTCATCATTTTTTACTGAAAAATCTATTACAGTTTGTTCTCAATATTATAAAGTATTATATTCATTCAGGATATAGTCGGGTATGATGATGACAAGTTATGATTATATTTATGTTCGTGATATTTCTACTTTACTTACTCTAGGTTTTCCTAAAAAAAAGTTAATTTATAAACACTGTGTTATGTAAAATACAGATCTTTATATACATTAAGCGCAGACATGCGTAAACAGTTTACAATTATTTATTAAAATTATTTCATAATGTTGGTCAGCAAACCAAAGGCAGAAAGGTATATGCATTTCGAAAAAAAATACTTGATTTTTAATTGAAAACCATGCTGTCGGTAAGGTAGAAATGGCATTGGTACCGTAATATTTATTTATTTATTAAGTATAGCATCGTTTGCATGTATAATATTCAAAATTTTTCATGTAGAGTAAGCTGTGCGAGCTGTGCCCAAAACAACTGAATGGAGAACGATGCGAAGCAACTCCTGAAAATCTATACTACGGAGACAAGGGTGCATTGGATTGCTTGAAGGAAGGAGCTGGAGACATTGCCTTCTTGGAAGCCAGAAACATAAAGGGTGAGTCTATATCTATCGTTTATAAAAAGTATACATTGTTTCATTGGGATATTTTGAAATAAATATATAAATTTTAGTTATATTATTAGTTATTTATTAATAATTAATCTTTTATTTACTTGAAAAATTATTTAATAATTAATGTTTTATTTCACAAAGGCTACATTAACAATGGATCCATTAATGCAACGGATTTCCGAGTATTATGTAAAAATGGAACTTTGGCTGAATACACTGGATTTGATGTTGATCGGAGATGCGCACTATCAGTTACAATTGACAGCGAGGTGAGCTTCCCATTATTTGCTTTTGAAGAATATTTAATTTCATATATAAGACGACTTTTAACGATATTTTGGATTCTAAATAAGACAAATGTGATAAATAAATGGAATTTGAATAAGAGATTGCGAAGTTCACATTTTATACGACATATACGTGTTAAAATCAAATTATAAATGTATTATTTATGCCTCTCGTCACAGGTCGTCTCGAGGCGCGACCGACCGAAGCACGAGCAGAAGGACGCGTCATTCATGATTCTGAAGATCGAGAACTGGCTGGGCTACCGGGGCGATTCGTCGCGTCGCTCCGTCCACGTGTATGACCCTTTCAACGGCACGGCGAATCTCCTCTTCAAAGATTCGACGACCGGCATTGTCACCCTTAACTCTGAAATTGATACCGTCAGCGCCTACAAGGAGCTCTTCGACCACGTGGACGCCTGCTCGAGTTCCCTATCAGTCGTCGCTGTTCTCGCCCTCGTCTTGGTCAACTTCTTCGCTGCAAGACTTATTTAGATTGATTTTAGCAATGGGCGCCGATGATGGCGATTAGCCGTTGTGTTCAAGATGCGGAGCTGCTTTCGATTGGAGCTCAAAAAAGAGTATAATCCTCGTGCGACAGAGATACTGTAATAGCGTTACAGTGGAGATGAATTTTTCAATTTTTCTTTTTTTTTTTTTAATAATTTTCATTTTAGTTGAGTTGATTATCTTATCTTACGGTTTTAGCTACAGTTTACCTTAAACTTTGCTATTTACCACATTAATTTATTAAAAATATTTGTGATGAGTCGTTAAATTGTTTGATAATTTTTATCAAAACATATGAAAGATAAGAAAAAATTGAAAAGGTGTGAACAACTTCTACAATGAAATTCAAAACTTTATAAAAAACTTATTTGAAGTTCTAAAAATCATTTTCACTAAGCTAAATATTATAGTATTTTTATGTTTTATTGAATTATTTTATATAATTTAACGGGTCGCTGATGAACAAATAAGTGATTATTGTATTCCTATGCATTATTACGTAAGTGGTATACTTTTGTTAATTTACGATAAATTTACGTCTCTGCTATTTGATCGTCAGAAGTATATATATGTACAAACTATATACATATTAATAAGGGGATATAATTTCTCTAGTCTAATATTAAAACAAAACCAACCAGGTTATTTTGGAAGTTATACTATAAATCAATGTACTTTACATCTTCATATAGCAAGAGCCATAAATTTAACATAAA
>JAPYZO010008345.1:3726-14473 GCA_030522905.1 Torymus flavipes | reverse complement strand
CTCTCTCTCTCTCTCTCTCGCCGGAATCACATTAAGCCGGCCTAAACGGCGCGCGCCAGCGCGAGTGCAAAAATCCCATACACCGACAATCATCCGCAAAAACGAGCCTTCGCGGTCTATCATAATTTCGCGCAAAAAGAGGAGAGACAGAGAGAGAGAGAGGAAAGAGAGGCTCGTTGATAGGCTTCGTCTGCAGCGGCTACTGCTCGCGTACACGCGCACGCGCGCAGTCGTAAAGTAGACGAGAGCGGCGAAATTCCTGCGGGGTTTTGCTGCAGGCTGCTGCGGGGTGAAGGTCTAGGTTGATTAAGTGGGGTGCTGCTGCTGCTGCTGCTGCTCGGGGAACGTTTTTTGGTGAGCCCAAGATGATTGCTGAAGATGGCTCGGTGAAGGGGAAAAAAACCTTGGGATATTGAAATGTTGAAAATTGAAAAGACGCTGTGGTGCTGAAACGTTTTAGTATGCTATTTTCGTCAAGTTTTTGAGATACAGTGCCAAATGAAATATTGTGGTTAACATTGTAATTATTTAAGTGACCTTCCTTTATAATTTTTCTCGTTTATAATTCAACGAGTATATGGGCGACTATATAATTACAACATCACATCGTCGAAACCACGGTTTTAATAGGCCAATATTTCAGTATATAAAATTTTTCCTTAATCGGCGCAATTTCTCTTCCGAATTTAGTCGCTGTATATTCAGAACCAATTTTCCATTCCTTATTTATAGCGCCACTTCATCATCCGAGAGGAGTTTTTTGGCAACGCATAATCGACGCGCGACCGCAAAAGCTCATCCTAAACTAGTTATCACGAGTTTCGAAACACACACATATGACCGATCGTCGAAATAAATTGAATTAACAGACGCGCGCGCTGAAAAATGTCTCAATTCTGGAAAGCCCGCGTCGATTTTGAATTTAAAAATGCCGAGTTCCTTGTATATAAACTTCATAGAAAGGTGATCTACGACGCGCGGCAGGATTTATACCCCGTCTTGCATTAATATTCAGCTCGTTGTATAAATATTGAAGTACACATCTCTGTTCACCGCTGGAATTTGCTATTTTTAACCCACATTGGCGCCGTGAATTATGAAGTCGAAAGTTTATTGCTCTGGCCGGGTTGATTGATATTGTCGCGGTCACGGGGAAGTTTATTATCTAGATAATAATACTTGTATATTTAAATGGCCAGCTAGGTAACTTTCTAAGATAAAACTTTTCGCTACAAAAACCATCTACATTCATACCGATCCACACGCGAGAAATAAAAAATACAATATATGAAAAAAGTATCAGAAATGTATATTATTATCTATATATAAGCAACTATGTGCGTTTCCAATACAGCGCGAGCCATAAAACCACACGCGACTTATTAAATTTTATATACTTAATCTTTATCGACACACGCGGTTTTCGCAACCTCTGATTTACGACATCTCGCGCCGATCGATCTCTATATAATACAAATATCAGCCTTTTCGCGACACGGCATAACGCGTGTCATAAATTTGCGTTTCTCGAATTCCGAGGCTTCAACTTTTCCGGGGCTGTAAGTTCGACACACGTGTATACTGCATGTACACACAGTCGCCGCGCGGTAAATGAATTTGCCTAATTGGCCGCGCGGCGCGTAAATCATTAACGATTTTTCCGGACGCCCGCGATTTATATCGCCGATCGGGTATAGGCACATACGCGTGCTTAAACAATTAACCTACAGAGAGATATATTGTTAATAAACGGCCGGAGTATGCAGGAACAAGTTGTTTCGCGGATAATTACTGGTAAATCGGCGGGGCTTGTTGCTGATTGAATTGTTGCTGGTTGACGATTGGAAACAGGTGTTTGTAGATAGAGGGTAATTTTTGTTCTTTCTTTTTGTGTAATTTGACACTTTTATTTAGGCTTACAAGAGTGGCTGAACATAATTACGTCCCGTACGAAAATGTTTTAAGTTATGGTTGACATAATTATATCGATGCTTCTTTTATGTTATGATTCAGGTTGCATACATTCAGTTTTATAAATAATAACAATTTTTATAATTTGTATTCTATAGCATGTCATTCTCAAATCGCTGATTCAAATTACAGTATTATCATTGGCGAATATATGTCTACCCATACTTGTTTAAAAATGAAAAACAATTCCTGTAATTCCAAAAAAATCTTAAACAAAGCAACAAAGAAGTATACACAAAACAAAATCAACACGTGTATATATATTTATACTTTAATATCAATAGATATAAGTCATTCTAACAAAATTCCAATGTTATCTGACTAACCTGAACCATAAACCCGCAAAACAATCCAACCCCAACAAAGAAAATCGCACCAACCTCGCAATCGCATCCTGACTCACGCCAAAAAAGTCCTATACACACGCACTGCACAGCGTACAAAATCGCACCAAACACGGACAATACCTACCTACCTACCTGCACGCGCAACAACCTGCGGCCTTTGATCGATGATTAGCAATTGATTTCGATACGCTGCATACATGCGCGCGCACGCGTGCAGTGAAAGTCGCTGCGGATAGAGTGCGTTTTATAATGTGTATCTCTATCGATCGGCGCCGGTGATATACGATATTAAAATGACGAAACGCTATGCGTCTACCTGCAAAAAGTGTTTTTCTTGTCGCTCGCTCGGTTGCCTTTTTTCAGACCCTCGGTTATGTATATATTTATATATAGGCGACGCGTGTTTTTACGTAGATCGGTTATAAGTAGGTCGCGCGTAACGTGTTGCAAAATTTTCGCGGAATCCTGCGTATAGCTTCATTTTGTCATCGAAGTTGTTCAGATGGGGTAGAGAAAAATTAGAAATTTACGGCCTGTTATCAGCGCTGCGCTAACTGGGTCATTATGCGCCTTAATAATTATATGCGCGGGAGAGTTTTACGCGCGCGTCGGTTTTATTACGATTTTTTGCTCGAGATCGAGTTCTCGTTCTTTTTTTTCTTCCTAACGAGGGTTTTCATTATTTGAATATATTTAACGGTAATGAAGCGCGGACCGACGGGGCTGTTAGCGCGGTTTATTAACTCCGAGAAATGCCGCGTGGATAAAAATGTGGAGTGTATATATATAGAAAGTGTCGCGCGCGCGCGCGGCGCGTATAGGGTAATTGCGAGTTTAGTTGAGATGTCTTATCTGACGGTATGTTTATGTAGTGGCGAGTTTTATCGTATAACTCGAAATTTTAAGGTGACGGGTGAAGTGAAAAGGTGCCAAGTCGAGATGTCGTTAGGAAAGCGCGTTATAAACTTCACTGGTGTAGTATAGTAGGCGTCGCGAGTGCGGACAGGTTGATTAATGATCGATATATCTTCATCAGCGAAGCAAATGAAGCAAACGTAAATTTAGCGTCTTAATCATGGAAAGTGCGCGACGGGGCAAAAATGTTGATTGCCGCGTGCAATAAAAATTATGTCAACATTAATTTTACCTGTACAAGTTTATGAATTTAACTTTATAGTATAAAGTAAACACAAACACCGACCGTTTGTAGGAGATAACTGTTTTGCAGGTTACTTGGTGATCGATCAAACGAGGTAGTTTATGGTTAAAAAATTCAGCTGTTCGCACTTTATTGTACGAAAAGTATTTAAAAATCTGACGACTGGCAATAAATAAAAATTCTATCTCGGAATTGAGAAGCCAATTTTTTGTTCCTATGAATGAAACATCGGCTAAGATTGAAAATTTATTCAACCCGACACTCATATTTCATTCTTTTATTCTCAAATCGTACATAAAGAAATTATTATATAACTTCCAACAAACCTATATATTCCCTTATTCCTCGCCACATATCAGGTGAACTTCAAAGGCTCGTCTCGCTCGTCCTTCAATATCGAAATCGAGGGCGCGCGCTCCTGCCATCATCACGTTTACGACCTCCATCCTACACACGTACAGACACATACATGGTCAAAGCCGTCGACTCATCTCCTCCTGCCTCTCGGCGAAAAAGAGAAAAGGCGAGCGCGCGCGCCGGGAGGAAAGGAGCAAACAATGAAAAATAAACGACGGGAGGTCTACAATTTTTGCAATTCAAGTCGCCCCGCGTGTTATTACGCGCACGAGGCAGCAGCAGCCTTAATGTCCCGTTGAATTTTAAGCAGCCGAGGTATATATACTGCATATACGCGAGCGCTCTGCTGTATACTACTTGTCATTTATATCTAATGAATGTTATTATCCGGGAATTTCTTTATTTATTGTAATACGTTTCGTCCTCCCGATTATGGAAAAATTTATACAGCAGGCATATTATTGACTATTTCAGTGGCGTGTATGCAGAGAGTGAGTCACGGCGGTCGGATTTATGAAAAATACAAGCGCGCGCGGCGAGTTTTGACGCGAGCCAATATTTACTCGATAATTGAGTGTGCATAGGTTTTTTTTGTTTTGTGTCGGTGGCTGTGTAAAAAAACTGTCGTACACCTTGTCTTTTAAAATTGTATGTTTACTTTGACAAATATAATTTCGAAAAGTGGGCGCATACAAAAAGCATATATGTATTTTTCAATTTAGACCGAAATTCGGCCGACTGTGTGTATATATCTTTAACTGTCACGGCGCTTGAAAAGTACATGTTTTATCGACAGTAAATTGGATTTTAAGTGATTACGCTCTTGTCGAAAAACGAAAAAGAATATTATACATTACCTTTGGATTCGGTTGTACCTATATTAAGGCGCGCGCTGCACACCGAGAAAAAGGAGTCGTCGCCAAGTTACAAGAACTCATTTCACCTTTGTCCAGCCGCTTTTTGCGCAATTATTTCGAAATTTTAAGCTCTCTCATACCATTCATCAGGACTTTTTTAAAAACTCATAATTCACTGTCACATTTCCTCCTCCCGAGGGAAAAAAATGCATTATGCATCGTTTGCATTTCGCGCGCGAGCGCTGCTCTGAATACAGTTTGTTTAATTTTCATAATGTAATTGCCGCATATGAATTTTTAACGTGTAATATATAACTATATATAAAACTTTAAGGAACTCGCGTGCGACGTTATTCAATGGAAATTACGCTTTTTATCCACGATTAATTTTACAGATAGATTACATTCGAAACGTTCATTAACTCGGTTCCGTCCTTGACGCCGTTTCATTTTTTTTCCTAGACCAACAGTTTCTGGCTAATTATCATCTCACTCTATGCTATTACGGAACGATCCCATAGATAAACGCAACTTTCTCGCAGCGCGTAAAAACGTTTATGTAATTAATACACAGCGGCTTTGCGTAAGTTTTTTTTGAGAATCATTTCTAAGTGCACTTTTACTTTTCCAGATCATAATTAAGTTAGCGTTTTTCCGGCACCGCAACACGACATTTAAACGATCAAAATAATGCATTAATTTCAACCTCATACCACTTAAAACTTGTTTAAAAAAAACACACGGAGAGAGAGAGAGAACGGTTTTGTTTCATAACGCAAATTTTACCTCGCAGCTTTGATGTCGGCCGCCTCGTTCTCCCAACTCTCAGCTACAAAATTATTCTCAAACTGCGCCGCGACGAATAAACCAACAAATCCCTCATGCAAATCTTCACGCAGCACTGCGTAGTCCATAAAAGCTAACGATTTTTTCGACGCACTCTCTGCCAATACTTTTTCTCTCTTCGTTTTTCCCATCTGCACGCCAAAACGCGCGACAATAAACCGGTTGCACACACAGAGTCTCTCTCTTTCTCGTAAAAAGCCCATTTCGCGGTTGCGCTCGTTAGCGGCGCACATATCTTGCGAGGCAACTGTAACTTTTGTCCGTCGATTCCTAGGTGAAAAGTGTTGCGAGAGAGTTAAACTTTCGGTCTTAATTGAAATCGCCGCGATTACGTGATTTATCACGGATTTTCCGCCGGGAGTCGCTTAATTAATTCGAAAGGCGCGCGCGCGCGCGTTCACGTATTGTCTCACTATAGTATACTCTGCCAGGGGGGTAGAGTATGTGAAAAACGCGGCGAGATTAGAAAGTCAATAAATATATTCCCCCGATGGAAAATCGTTATCGGATATCATAATAATGCGGGATTTTAATTTATGAAGTTAATTAAGCGAGGTAAAGCGTTATTTTTCAATGAGCGAGGATTGTTGAACAATATGTTCAAGCGAAGTTTATAAGGATAAGGATTTTAATTGCCGTTAATGGATCGCCACAGGAATAAAAGTCCAAAGTTTCGCGCGGGGAGCCGATTACGATATTGTACAATGGATTGATTTATATTCCTTATCGGTAAACGTTACCGATGAACTCGATAACCCCCTAAACGGTTAGAAAATTAAAATTGTATCGATTCCGCCGCTGCTCTAAGTATATTTTACAAGTTAAATATCCATTCTATTAAAAAACCGAACTCTTATCACCTAATTATAAACTGTTCGTCGGATTAAAATTCGCTCGCGGCTACTCCGTTATAGCATTTTTGGCTTTCGCTATATAACGGACTACGAAATTATTCCTCTCCTCGACGCGCATATCGATATCTCGAACAAGATTCGCCGCGATAGTCTCCGAAATCTAAGGCTTTCACCGCAGCGCGCGCGCGCGCCGAATTAGCATATATTTTCAGCGACGAGCGCAAAGATGCTGCGAGCGCCGATCGTTAATTTATTGGAAAAATAATCGACTGTATGTATGTATGTACTCGATCGCGTGCGCGTCGTGCGAACTAAATTAGTAAAGAGATAAGGTATATAATGCGCGGAAAATATGTGTCGGGTGTCCTATTTCAGTGTTTGCGAAGATATCATTAATTTTTATTATGATTGCGGATATGTAAATTTAATTTTTACGTTAAATAAGTAAATATAATCATTTAAATGTTATATGATGTAGAAATTAAAAGAAATATATTTCAAAGCAAAGTTGGATCAAACGAGATTAATAATTACAATTATTACCACTTTCTGAGTTTGTCTTTATTTAAATAAATTTGAACATTACACATAATAAAACACAAACTAACTTAAACTATCATAACAAGTCGGATTTCCAGCATCATATATTTAAGTTCCACTTATCGCTAAACACTTTAAACAAACAAAATATCCATAACGCCGCCGAAAAAAGCCATCACCACCTTTCACCCCACCCGCATACATTTCCACCTTTACACTTTCAATATCGCACAATCCGTAACCCAATCGCATCACCGCGCCTTTATCATCATCCACCTTACCTCCTTTCCCCACACACGTGCACGCAATCGGCTCTCATTCCGTCCATCCTTCAATCCGCGCGCCGTCTACAATTACGACTGCATCGCCCTTCTGCAAACATACCCGGCGAGCCCTATACCATTACTTGCACGTTCCCCGAAACTTCGCATCAGCATACACGCGCTTCCGGGCCGATAACAGCCGCACGAGTATGTTATTCTCTCTCTCTTTCGATGAGGAATTTATTTCGGCAGCAGAAAATTTGCATAACAGGATGATCGCGGGGTCATTAGAGGTGTAATTAAATAGACGGACGGTAGATAAGGATTCTCATGCGGATTGACAATAATTTTCGCGGCGCGCGTGGGAATGACGAGGTTGGAGTAGGCTACTCGGTAATAAAGTCTCGCGGAGAAATTTATATATATATCTGTGGTGCGGTGACTTTTTTTTATGTATAGAGAGAATGATTTCGCGGAGTTTTAAACACGTCATTTGCGGACTGTTTAAGATAACGTTATGGAGGTCGTTTTGATAATTTTAACAGAGGTTGAGCGTTTAACTGCGCAGGAGTACGTTACGATCGGTCAGGTGTGTATATATCAACATCTGCGATCGTTTGATAGAGAATAATGCAAATTTATAGTTTGAATGCCAATATAGCTACTATATACTTCATTTTTAAGCTGGAAAATTAACGTTTTTGTTGTGAACCAACAATTTTATAATAACTATGTATTAAAAAAATTAAGTAATCAATTCACGAACATTTAGGCAACAGTAAAATTCAGAACCCCAGGTAAACTTTCACTCACCAAAACCGCGCACCACCTCAGGATTATCACGTCCAGCCACGACGTAGGTACAGCCTTGGAAAATTAAATATACTCGGACGCACTCTCTCTCTCGTGGCGCGCGCAAAACTAATTATTCTATCAGCCGAGTGCATTAAGGCGCGGGTACCCTGCGCACGCCGGCGCCGAGGAAAGAAGAAGAAGAAGCTCATGGGCGATCGCTTAATCACGGCCCCTAAGTGTGTGCGTGCGCGCGTATGTGTGTGTGTGTACGTGAAGAGTGGAAGCGTATGAATATGGATCGGTGGTACACGTGGAAAAAGAGACGGCTGTCAATCTCGCGGGAAAGTGTGAGCGTTGGGAGTTTCGGAGTTTTTGTCACGGTGCTGGTGGTGCTTTGATAAAGGTATAATGTATTCTTTTTTTTCTTTAAGATTTTGTAAATCCTATGTATTCGCTCGTACACTCGTTTTAATAAGTACTTGTATTTTTAATCGCAGCATCTGCACAAAACTCATTTATATAGTTATAGTTATATGTACTTTTTTTTATAAAAGCAAAAACTTTTTCTAATTTTTCTCGTTTAATACTTACAATAAATATATAAATATCTACACATCTTACTTCACTGTAACATCTTCCGACACCAAAATACCATGTCCGCGTTTCAATATCAAGACACAATTATATACCGCCACGTATATTATATACTCGTTGCGCCAAATTATCCCTGCATTTTTAATAACACTCTTCGTTCTTCTCATACGTATACCAAAGTATACGATATCAACCTCACACACACGCATCTCGCACATCCTCACCGACATTTCGCGCACTTTGCTTCACTTCTCCGCTACTTAGCCATTAAAAATTACCAAGCGTTACTCGCAAACCTCCAAAAAAAAAAAACACCATCTCTCTTTCGTAACGACTCTATTTCGGAGAAAACCGCTCCTCAAATCTAGATCCACGCACACACTCCCACCGCATTACATATATTATATATATTTACTTTAGCCAGGGCCCGAAGGACGCGCGGGTCCCGGCGTAATAACTGTAATAACGACGCATTGCGCTTGCTCTCCTTTTTTCATTAAGCAGCAGGAGTAGCAGCAGCCGTGCAGTGTATGGTGGTAGCGCGAATAATCGAAAAGAGGAGAAAAGGAACGAGGAGAGAGTGATTACACGGTTGGGAAACGCATGAGCTTTCGCGAGGTCGCGCGATTTTTCATTCCGAGGGATGTGTATGGGCGCTGATGAGAGGGAGAGAGAGAGAGAGAGCGTTTTGAGATGATAGAGCTAGGAGAGAGAGATCTGTTTCTTCGTTATGGAGATGGCTGCAATTAGGAAAATGAGTGTGCTGAAGTGTACTTTGTGTGCTGGTGCTGGAATATATATGTTAAATCTGAGAGAATAATTTTATTACTATATATATACACGTAGGATTTAAATAAACTAAGGGGAATGCGGATAGAAACTGTATATATGTGTAATAATATCGCTGAAATTTTTGCAAGAATGTACTTTTTTTTTAATTAACATACGAATAGTCGTTTCCAGAGATAAAATATATAAAACGCGCTGGAAAATTAAATTAGACAATAAATAAGTGAGTCGCCCGACAAATTTCGTATACAAAACATCATATTATAAATAAGAACAGAATAAGAAATTTAAATTTAAATCGATTTCCAATGTCGTAACTTTGCTGATTTAAATTTTAACGAGGCGCGCATCGTAACTTTGCTGAAATAAAAAAGAACAAGAAGAAGAGAGAGAGAGAGAGAGAAAAAAAAGAAATATATAAAAAGAGACACTTAAAGATTCTTCCGAAACTTAAACGGCTGCCACGGAATCGATAAATTTCACACATTCCGCATTCAAAATTATTTCGCTCGGCCCGAAAACAGTAATAAAACCCGGCGTGCGCGCGCGCGCGCGCTGGCGAACTAGAACAAGACATTTAACTTCACCGCTCAGCTCGCAGCCTGCGAGAGAGTTCTTCGTCCTCCCATAAATTCTCGGCTCTCGACAAAACCCACACGCTCGGCAATCCTCAAAACCACTACCCCATACACAGGCAACAAAGAAAAAAAAAGAAGAGAGAGAAAGAAAGAAAGAAGAAGAAGAAGAAGCAGCCGAAACCCTCGAGATCAATAAACAGACGGAACAGGCGCCAATTCAGCCTCTCAGCGAACCGGTCGAGAGGAGTGGCGGCGGTAATAAAGTATATCGATATACCCACACACACACAGACACACACGTATATACACTTGCACAGACACAAAGGCCGGCGTGTGCGGTAGCCGGGGAAAAACGGGTCCGCGCGGGGCCCATTCATTAGCGCTCGGAAAAAGTAAATAGAATGTAGATCTAACGGCGCTGCTGGTGCCGCATATATATATACCTTCACCCCTCTGCACCAGAGAGAGTATTTCACGTATAGGTGTATCTGATTAGAGAGAGGAGCGCGTGCTGCCTGCATATATATATATATATACACACACACAGGCGAGTTTGACACAGTTAGCCAGAGAGTCGTGAATGCGGGACTTTTTCGCCGGATTAATTATATTGGGGATTCGCGGCATTTTTACCGACGAGATGAATGTTATATCGGATTTTTTCTTTTTTCGAGCGGTGCACGCGGCGAACGGTATGATATATTGTGTGGACCGGTAAATGCGCCGATATTCTTTCATAATTGGTATGAGGGGCAGCCATTCGTGTGTATATATATCGGGGTCGGTGTGGAATAGCT
>JAPYZO010008331.1:0-13723 GCA_030522905.1 Torymus flavipes | reverse complement strand
TCTCTCTCTCTCTCTCTCTCTCTCTCTCTCTCTCTCTCTCTCTCTCTCTCTCTCTCTCTCTCTCTCTCTCTCTCTCTCTCTCTCTCTCTCTCTCTCACCGTATTATTTTTTTCGGTGTCTTTTTCTTGTCGTATATTTTGAATTATTTTTATAAAATTATTTATTTAGGTAAATGGACGAAAACCGTCCATTACAGTAGAAAACCCTGATCTTTCTTTCAATCTAGACTATTAAAAAACAAGATTAAAAAGATATTTTACAAATATTACATAAATGATTGTAATATAATGCGTAACATGTAATAAATAATATATAGTAATAACTTTTTTATATACAATAAAGCAAAAAACTTATACATGAGAGGTATTATAATCAGATAAGCTACGTAATAATTTTTGTGGATATTGAGGAGAATATCCAATACTTATAGAGATCCCATATTTTTGAAAAGTCTGAGTGTGCTGATTCTGTGCTTTGTTCGCTAATATGCTAATCCTCTGTTAGTTTCCAAACAAACGTCCTTACCGTGATAAAAATTGCATGGATTTTTGGGGTTACGGGAATCTCAGGAGCTATATAACTTTTCCTAAATTCTTCAATAATATATTCAAAGTTTGGATCAAGTTCTAATGAAAACCTACTATTAACCTTTAGACCGCCGGGATTTTTGTTCTGAGGCCTACTAGGTAGGACCCTATCAAGGGTGGATGTGTGCGAGTCAGGGGTGCGCGCCATATGGCGCACCCCGGCGGTCTAGAGGTTAACAACTTTCTTCAAGTTTCTAAAATTATCGATAAACTTAGCACATTCAAGACATTTGAAACTATCCAAAATATTAAATTGTTCAAGCAATGTTTTACAAGCATTGACAGTAAATGTTGGACTTCCATATGTACATTGCCGCTCAACATTGCATTTCCTAGCCCATTGTAGACATATTTGTGTAACGGTTATAAGACTACTCGTTACATTAGTAACGGAGATGCTGTGTAACTACAACTATACTTTTATAATAAGGGGAAGTTCTGATTACCCACACCCACTTATGTTGACCAATAAATGTAAAATATATGTAAATATTGACATGCATGCATAATTGGTTTTCGGGCCAACTACAATTTATATGTTTTATACGCAAACACCGATAGCCAAGACTTATAAGGTCAAGGTTACGCCAGCACATTTTCGAATATCGTGCCACCCCACTAGAGCGTACGATATTGACGTGTCTCTAGCTATAGCCAAAGGAAAAGCACATGTCGCCTGACGCAATAAGACAAGGACGGCGCTATAGCGCTCCTCGTGAGCGCGAGTGAGACAGAACTCAAGAATCATTATTTAATTCTTTTTTCATTGATTTTTCAGTTATAGACATAAACAAATATTGTTTTTTAACTAAATTAAATATGGCGTACCTTATTATCGGTATATCAGGTCCGTGAACCATCTATATAATTAATTATTCATAAAATCGAAATTATCAATTATCTTTATTAATAATTATTATTTTCTGAACTTCATCAATGAGCAGGACCCAATACGGTCGTACTTGGGGTTTTTCTATTCTGACTTGTATTTCATTTTTACAAATAACGCTATATTTATTGTTTTAATCCTATAATTTAATTTTATCAATTAAAATATTTGTTAAATGAGATTATAGGAATTTACATACAAGCATGTTGTGTGATCGTCCAAGCTAACATTCTGATTCATTTGAATGTTTAAATAATTCCCTAAAAACTCTCAAATAAACAATCAGAGTTTCTAGGCAAGAGGGGCCAAGGGGACTCACCACAGAGCGGTGGGAGGAGGAATGGAGGGGAACCACTGCTATGGGGTGCGCGCTCATTACCCAGTACATATGGAAAAGAGTTAATTGCGCATCCCCCCAGAAACAGGTGTTCTTGCAGGAGCAGAGGTAGCGCTGGCACTCTGCACTGCCAGCAATAAGAGGATGGGTCTCCTCTCCTTCCTACTCATAGTTGTATTTTTTTTTCTTTCTTTTTTTCAGTACACGTGTTTTTTGTGAAGATATTTGTGTGTTATTTGTACTCCGTCATAAGCTGCCTTAGTGGACCTCGCGCAGTGAGGGACGCAGAAGTCCGGAGCTCGAGGAAGACGCAGCGAAGCGGAATTATCTCCATTGATAGAATTTTCCCATCTTGGGAAAATGAGTGGCGTAAGTAGTATAAGTTTAGGCCTGCGATTACTCCTCCGGGATAAAACACGCCGAGTCGAGTTGGTTCGCTCAACTCGGCGCAGTTAGTCGGGACTCAGACACAGAGGTGGAAAATTAAGGGACAGCATAGCCTTCCTCCCGGCCCCGGTAGACAATGATATTATGAGCAGGTGTACCTTCCGAGGAAGTATACTGTCCGGCTTCGAATTTAATCCCGCCTGCCGTCGTTGTGTACCTGGCTAGGAGACAGGATAGTGTTGAACCACACCACCATGCCGCCAGAGTCAGATCATTTTAACGACTTGCTCTCTAACTCCGAGTTCCACCACGCCAAGTTTAGGAAGAGGCTAGGAAAAATCCAGTGCCCGTTGGCGCCCAGAGTTTTTCACCTTACTGGAATACCACAGACAATTATTAGCGCTGGTCGCCTAGGACTGTCGGTGGGTGGTATTAACTTCCAGTAAGGTGCGTCTCTCCGGTTATACGGGAGGAAGCAGTTTTGTCACAGGGATAGCAGGAACCCACCTGTATCCGCGGGGAACCACGGGAAGGCCTGTCCCTTGCGTCCCGCCTGGACTCACACGATTACCTTGTTGAGTTTGAGTGTATGAATGAATGAATAAGTGGATACAGGAAGTAGGTGAAAGAATGAATGATATAACTACGACAGCGAGGTTTGAATGTCGAAGGGTCATCACATTCCCCATCCACTGCAGATCGCGATTAATAAATAATGCGTTTCCCTGAAAAACGTCCATTGCCAGTCAGCAACAGGCGACGGCCCACAAGAAGAACAAGAGACGCTCTCCGCTATCCAGGAAGTCAGTCAGCTGCTTCCGCGGCTCTGGGGGCATTAGAAACGCCCAGAGCTCTCGATGAAGCTATACTATGCCTGACCCCTGTGAACGGCGGCCTCATCGACAATGGGGATAAGGCCATGCAAGGCAAGCTCCCATTTTAATCAGACCATGTCAAGCAAGTTCCATGAGATCACACGCATTTGCTCGAGGTTACGCCAAACACAGTCTTGAGGAAAGGAAAGTGGGAAACTTGTTAATCCGTTTAGACCAACACCGGCTAGATGAGGTGACAATTGACTTAAGAAACCCAGCTCAAGCCCGCTGTCTTTAGGCCATGTTGCCTTGTAGCCGATTTGCTCAACCCCGCGAACAGCCTCGTACGGATTCGCTCTATCTCGCCCAGCCCTCTACGCGTTTAGAGTATTTCCAGCCCCGGTAGAAGCGACCAAGGTCAAATCTACAGATGGAAAATAGGGTTGCCTCTCTGATCAGAGGATTACCGCCGTAGCTAGAACCAGAACGCGAATTCCACGCTGCGGTTAGGTTTTTTTTTAGCTTTTTTAAAGAAAAACATTTTCTTTTTTCTCGCGTACTTTTTTTTTGTTATTTTATTTTTTTCTTATTTTTCTGTTGCGATTAGAAAATCACTCTTCGAGTTTTTAGAAGTTCTAATATATATATACTATAAAAATATTTCGCCGCTGCCGCCGTGTCGTATAATCGAGAAATAGGTCATTTTCCGTTATTTTACGCGATTATATGACTAGATTCGTTATATCACGTTAATTTCACATAAAAATAACGAAAAATTTAATTGAACATAGTTTTTACGTTACTTTTGTGTTATTTCTTAATATTCGTTATATATCATGTTATTTTTACGTTATTTTATCATATTTTATATGAAATTAACTTAAAGTAAAGAAGAAACATAGTAGAATAGCATAAAAATAACGTAAAATTTAATTAAACATAGTAGTAGTTTCTTCACATGCTCGACAGAAACTTTGTTTTGGAGCCACATCTATCACTTTTCCATTTTCATGTCGAATCAAAATTGAGAAGCCTTGCAGTGAAGTGTATTCTCTTTTTCTCCATGAACCATCGCCAAATACAATCATCTTATTGTCTTCTTGACTTTCGCTGGTAAAATTTCTTCCATAGCTACTTTCATAGACTCTCTGCCAACTTCTTTACTCACTGTTTTAATTCAATGTTCATATGATCAAAGTTGCTGTGAGAAACTAGTTGAGGCATATCCATTACACCACAAAAGGTTTTTAGTCCACTCAATCCATATCTTGAAGTTCTTGCTGCCAACAAACTCCGCTTATTAATTTCATAAGTATTAGACTGGTTTCCTCCTTTCTTACTGGTTTCAATGAAAGTAGCTTTGTAATATGCAATACATGTTATAACTATTTTGCTGCCAAGTCCTCTTACATCCACTTCAGAAAAGGTAATAGCTCCATGGCAAGCTTGACAAACTAAAACTTTTTGCAATTGTGGAAACAATAGAAACATCAATTATTCTATTGCTGACATCACTAACTTCCCCTAAGACTGACTCTGATCTTAGCTTTTTGCTTGATCTTGAAAAATTTGAGTTTTCATTCCTTGCAAGTGCATCTGATGAAAATTTTCCACTTCCACTGCGCTGTTGATATGCAACTTTACATTTTTTTTTTCCAAATCTTCTCTTTTGATGTGCACTAGTTCCTGCTACTCTATTTCTTGAATCTGGATTCATATTTTTATTTTTTCTAATCACCACACTTTTTTAAAACTTTATACAATGAAAAACTTTAAAAATATAAAAAGTAATTATAAATAAATAATATAATATCAAACTTATATACAATATATGAAAGTATAAAATGATATAAAAAAATATTAATAATAAATACTCAATTTTCGTTTGGTTAATTTTCCAAAATGTAGCTACTCAGCAAAATGCATAGCAAGCATTCGAAAAATTATTAACGATAATATTCGAAAATATGGAAGCTTATTCTATAGTCGGTAAAGTAGATTACTTTGTAGATAAGCATAAGCTTGCATTTTTCATAAGCAATGGTTTCTTTTTGCGTTGTTTGATGTACAAAAATAATGTATTTACACCTATGTCCTACTGTATAGCGCGAAAAAAGCCCAATAACTGTCAAAAGCGTAAAAAAGGTAAAAAAAACATGAAAATCGATAAAAATGAGTTTTATTATTATATCTATAACATTGCAACAAAAATAAATTTCGTAAAACGAGTTGGACGAATGTTTTCAACATGAAATTCCCTATTGAAAGCGCTCATAAAAAAAATCGAATTTTTCAACATTTTAACTCAGGCCCCTTTAAATAATTTCAATGCTACAATTTTATTATTTTTTTCTTTATTTTAAATTTCTTTCTTAAATCATTGTAATGAAACATAACTGAATCTAGTTTATAATTATCTTTGATTTGTAAAGGTTGGAAAGTATCGTTTTTTGATTTATTAATTATTTTTATGATTCTATCTTATAATGATTGAAGTTCAATTAGAACATTATCGTAAGCCCCTCCTCAAGCAATAATACCATAGTTAGGTAAGCTGTTAAAAAACGCGTAGTATAGAGTTATCAAGTGTTTAGTTTCGAGAATTGGTCTCAATTTATTAAATACAAAAAGCAGATATCTCGTTCTTTTAGCAATCCCCAGTGAAAAATCTCACGTGAGATCTCACGTGAGAACTCATGTATCAAAGTTGGAAAATTAGAAAATTGTCTAAAATGTTTTAAAACGCTTCCAAACCTGTATTTTTGAGTTCATCTGGGGGGTAAAACAGCCTAATAGGCGGCCGCCAATATAGACAAAACTGATTTTTAATTCAGATAAGTTTTTACCAGCATCCGGAGCAGAACCTCACGTGAGATTTTTCACTAGGGATATACTCTATATGTTTATCCCATTTCATATTACTATCAATTATTATACCTAGATATTTGGTGTGGTATACTCTTTCAATTCCCTTATTGCCTACAAAAATTTTTAAGTTATTTGGCACACTATTGCTATAGATTCCAAGCGCCATGAAAATAGTCTTTTTAACATTTAAAGATAATTCATTTAATGATATCCAAGTGCTGACCTCATTTAGTAACTTTTTCATTTTGTTCTGTGTTTGTTCCCATGTACTTCCTAGACTTAATATTACTGTATCATCTGCATAAGAGATGATATTTTCTTTAGGCACAATAGTTAATAGATCATTAATATAAATTAAAAAAAGTAGCGGGCCCAAAATTGTCCCTTAAGGTACTCCAGTTTTTACAGGTAGTGCATTACTTACATAATCTTTGATTTTTACTACTTGAGATCTTCCATTGAGGTAGTCTTTGAATAGGTTTAATGTTATTCCCCGTATACCGTACGTTTCTAATTTTAATAATAAGATTTTATGATTTACGGTGTCGAAGGCTTTTACTTAATCCAAGAAGGTTGCAATAGTAGGTGTCTTGTTGTTCAGATTGTTGTAAATAATACTTGTAATAAGGGCTAGTGCATCCGTGGTACCTTTATTTTTTCGAAATCCAAATTGATTATCTATTAGTATTTTATTTTTATTTAGGAAACACGGTAAACGACAATGTATTATTTTTTCTAATAATTTGGCAATGTTGGAGATTAAAGATATTGGTATGTAGTTAGTTGCGAGATGTTTATCTCCTGATTTGAAGATTGGCACCACTTCTGCTATTTTTAATTGTTTAGGCTATATCGACTTTTCGATACATAAGTTGAAAATATGTTCAAGTGGGATGATTATATACTTACTTAACTTTTTTAAGACTTTTGTGTTTATGCCATCTATTCCTGCATTCTCTTTCATTTCCGAGATAAGCTTGAGTATCCCGTTACAGTTGGTAGGGTCTAGAAATATGGTAGATGTATTTGCTTTTGGTAATTTATACTTCATTTTGGGTTTTGTAATTTATTTCGCTAATTTCGAACCAATACTACTGAAAAATTTCTTGAAAGTTTCCGCTATATATTCTGTTTGGTAAATATTGTTTAAATTATCCGTTAAATAGTCTATCTTTTTATCATACTTATTCTTTGTCTTATTAATTTTTCTTTTAACGAAATCCCACATTTTTTTGTTGTTACTACTAGCATTTTCAAATTCTTCTTTATCAAAATTGTATTTTGCTGCTGTTATAACTTTATTGAACCATTTTACATAGTTTTTATATTGCTGCTTCAGATTTTCAGTTTCAAAACTATTTTTTCATTTTTGATAAAGTATTTCTTTAGTCAAGCAAGATTTCATACTACCTTTAGTAATCTATTTGCTTTTCGGTGTGTTCTTCTTGGTTTTCTTAACTACTTTTCTTAATGCTGTCTTGATATTGCCGATTAGCAATTCAAGCGCTAAGTTTGGATCATCATGTTCATATATGAGACGTTTCATGTCAACTGCCCCAGCGCCGCGCGCGAGCGACAAATTGTGCTATATCTAACAGATGTTTACGATACTAAAAGGTACTTACAAAATTTTTATGATAAGCATTTCCGACGTATTTTTTCCTCAGCTTTCCAATGGTGTAGGTAGTTTTTCAGAAATTTTCCATTTTCACCGTCAAAAAGTACAAAACGAATTATATCTCAAAAAGTTTATTTTGCTTCCTCCTAGAGGAAGCTTTGTGATAGTAATTTTTTGAGTTGTTCTAAAAACATGTTATAATTGTTCGCCGAGCTGTTAGGAATAAAAATACATGGTTTTCGAAAAAGGTCTGTGTGTGTGTGTATGTGTGTGTGTGTGTGTGTGTGTGTGTGTGTGTGTGTGTACGCCTGGATCTCAGCTTTTACACAGTCGATTTTAACCGGGCAAGTCTCATTTTTTTGTTTTTTTTTTTTGTGATGGTGGGACAAAAATCCAGTTTTTGATTGGACCGATGCGTTTTTGTTTTATTTTGAATTTTCGGTTTTCTCAAAATTTATTTTCGTTTTTTTTTTAATGATAGGATCGAGGTATTTCAATCGGATAGGTATCATTCGAAAAAGAATTAAAATACCTGTATTTTCCAAAGAAACAAAAATTTGTAGCTATCACGGTTCTTTTGTTTTTAACAAAAACGTGTTTTTTTTTTTAAAAAGCATATAACTCCCAAAATAAACGGTCAATTTTTTTTTAGGAAAAATCATGATAATGCAAAATATAAATAGCTATAATCTGTAGAAAGTTGAATTCATTCTGTTGGTTAGTTTTTAAGAAAAAAATTGAAAAATGAATAAAATGAGGTTTGTATGTCCAACGATTACGGGAGTAAAATTGTCTTAATCGCTTAAAAATTTCTTGTAAAGGTAGATTTTTGACAGTTCTCGGTCGAGTTCTTTGGGAAAAATGATTAGTCCACAAATTTCATAGATATTTGAGGTTAAAATTTTTAACCTTTTTTTCAAATCGTAATTTCTCGAGAACAGCTTTATCTATCTGAATCGGACAAGGAGCATTTGACGGAGAATTAATATACCTATATTTTCTAAAAAAATATTCTAGCTATCACGGTTCTTTTGTTATTAACAAAAACATAAAAATTGAAAAAAAAAATGAGTTTTACATGTCTAACGATTGCGGGAGCGTTTCAAAATTCCTTGTAGCGGTAGATTATGGATAGCTATCGGCTATCTATATTTTTACCTTTCATTTCATTAATTGTTAAAGCAGCTTATGGTAGAATGTGATGATAATTATAATGATATTGCTCCTTATGGCCAATGTTCTACCAGGATGGGTTTCTTTTTAAGCATTTATTTAAGAAACGACGTTTCGGACACTTTTTTGTGTCCCTCTTCAGGTAATTGCATTACGATTTCGGTCAGGATTTGATACTGGCGGGAGTCATTGACGAAGCGGATTGTGGTAGAACTGGTAGAACATTGGCCACAAGGAGCAATAACATTATAATTTTCATTTCATTAACTAGTTATTTGTATAATATAAGATTTGCTTGTAAATTTGTGTAGTCATCCTCTACTTTTCCTACTATCGTTAAATTCATTCTTTGCAAATTTTCAGTCACAACTGTTATCAGCAACATCGCTTAAAATACTTACTTGCACTATTTCTTGTTCATTTAGTTTTACTTGAGCGATAATTTGCCTTGCTATATTGCTTAACACGTTTTCGTTATATTTTGAGGTTAAGTCTATGTCACTATGCTGTAGACATATCACTAGTACGTTTGTTAGATATTTTCCTTGCTTTAATCTCTTAAAATCTGATTTGTAGTACACATCTTCACAAATGACACACACTACACAACTAAATTGCTTTCCTGGATGGTTTCTAATGTATTTTATTATTCCAGGATCTGGCGGAAGATCCTCGTCGTCCGCTCCAGTTGATATATAATTTCATATTGATCTGGAATTGACATGTCTATTAGTTTATTTCTTAAGGTCATGTAATACCGTGAATTTCAATATTTTTTAAATCAACATTCCAACGTTTATTTAGAAACGACGAACGTCAAGCGCCCCGTAAACGTAAATACTATATTCATAATTTTTTTAATGATTCTATTAGCATTTTCATTAGCTATGCTCTTTTTAAAAGTAACTCAATTGCAGAGACCTAGTTACCAACAGTACGGTTTTTATTTCATTAAATGAATTCTCATGATTATTTTGGAAAAAGACGAACGTCAGGGGCTTCGTATATGTAAATACTATACTCAATTTTTTTATTTAGTAATTCTATTATTATTTGCAAAAGATATAGCCATTCTAAAATTATGTCGATAAGCACATCATCTTAATTCATAACTATTATTTATATGTGACCTGGTTTTTCTTGAATGGTTTTGTAGAAACTTTGCAAAAAACTTTGATAGGTTGTAAACAGGTAAATTTATTGCTCAGATAATAGGTCCAAGTGGAAAATCTATCTTATGTCTTTTTATTAATCCATAACATTTTGAAAGGTTTGTTTTATTCAGTGTGATTTGAGCTTTTTTATTCTGAAATGTTAAAATTATTAAGATTCTTATACAATTTGTCAGTGGCTTTCGGTCGGTAAGGGGATTCGCGGTAACTATTTTATAATATTGTTCGTCTTAATAAATGTTCTATTTTTTTAATATAATTTGTATGTTTTATAATGACTGTTGTATTGCCCTTATCTGCTTTCGTAACTAGCAAGTCCTTATTTTGTTTTAAAAGGGTTTAGGTTTTTTGTATTTTTATATTTAATATTTTATCATCATGATTATTAATTAGATTGTTGTTGTAACATTTTTTGACTATATTAAGAACTTTATTCCTGATAACGCAACTACGTGATTCATTAGTTTCATTATGGTTCAAATATTGTTCTAAAGATTTGAATATGTTCTATCGTAGTATAGTTATCAAATTTGTTATTAAAATAATAATGAATTAGTTGATGCATTTGAGAATTATTATAATAAGAAACTTGTATACATTACCAATAACACATCAAAAAAACTTTGTCAAAAAATTGATACACTATATTACAAAACGTGTACAATTCGAGTATTATACCGAACTATTATTATAAGCCAAATAAACCTTCGACACATACTATAAACACGCAGGTTATTGAACCCCAGACGAACGAGCCCACACATAAAGAGATATCAAATTAATGCATAGTGAACCTTGCTGATGTACAATTGCCGTATTACGTTGTTGATGTTTTAAAACTTGGCGATATTTAATATGTTCTAAAGTAGTATAGTTATCAAATTTGTTATTAAAATTAAAATTATCGCCAAGTATCCTTTCTATTTCAGATACGTAGACGATATTCTAATCTGTTTGCCCAAACAGCATATTGATTACACAAAAAACATTTTCAATAGTTACAGCGATCATTTACAATTTACAATAGAGAAATCATTGGGAAATAAAATAAGCTGTCTAGACCAACTTTTTTTATTTTATTTAAGCTTATCTGAGCCCAAAGTTGGCTCATACAGCTTAATTCTAGACCTACTTATTATAAAAAAAAAATATTGACAACACAATTAGCACTGATTGGTATAGGAAACCTACTTTTTCAGGGAGGTTTTTGAATTATAAATCACACCATCCTGTAGCTACAGAAATAGGCGTCCTTTGCAATTTAGTAGATAGAGCGGTAAAATTAGCAGATAAAAAATATCACAAAAACAATGTGGAATTTATTAAACAGTTACTTGTTAATAATCAATACCCCGCAGAATTCATAGACAAACATAAAAATACAGAACATCTACCAAAATCATATACCTATACATACTATAAACAGAATTAAACGTATTATCTTATCTTTAACAAAACAAATAGATAATAAACATCGAAAGCTTTAAATCAACTTTATATCTGCCCAGTATATAAAACTATTAACAAGTTCAACTGCTTAATAAAATTAGGAATAGACAAATGTCAACTTAGCGAAAAAACAAATGTAGTATATAAAATCAAATGTAATACATGTGACGCTTCGTATGTCGGTCAAACGTCACGTTCACTAAAAACAAGATCTTAAGAACATGATGCTGACTGACGACATAAACGAAATAAATCAGCTATATTTAACCATGTTAAAGATAAATACCATGCAATAGATTTTAATAATATAAAGATATTGGACAATGAAAGCAAACTAGAAAAAAGACTCTTGTCCGAAATGTTGTTTATTACAGCACAAAAAAATAACATGAATATTCAAACAGACGCTGTAAAATTAAAAAGCGAATACAAATCATTTATATATAACCAGAAATTTTTTAAATAGTTCTAATATAAGCTTAATGTATTCCGAAAAGGTAGGGGTAAAACCCTATACAGTATTGCTATGTGCGCCACCCCTCCACTTCTCAGTATTGTATATAAAGACTTCCATAACAGCTGATTTCGAACATTTGACTGGCAGCAAGTAATGCTACCTAAATCTATCGTGTACATCGACGCCTGGGTGGAAGAAAGGACTATCTCGCAAGCCGTTTCGATAAGGGGCTAACTCGGAAACGGATTTAAGAACGGGCTATCCCGCAAGCCATTAAAGGGGCTATCTTGAAAGATGCTTCAAGAACGGGCTATCTCGGAAACCGTTTCGAGAAGCTAACTCAAATGTAATTTTTTTTCTTAAAATTTTGTAGTGGCAGCTCTGCACGATTTTGAAACGTTTCCTAGAAAAAGTACGCAATGAAAAATTCTGAAAAAAATCAGGATTACTTATCCAACACTGTTTTTGACTACGCATGATACTTAATAATATTTTTTTTCGTCTGGTCAAAAAACGCGTTCAGCAGCAGCCAGGATTCGCTCCATACCCTCGGGAGAATCAGCGATGACCGCCAAGTCGTCGGCGTAGGCGAGGATGGTGTGTCGCCCATCGCCGAGGATATGTCCTTCCCCGTCGACTGGATCTCGCACTCAGAGCGCGCACGTGCACTCAGCAAATATACCGCAAACAATCGCTCACGGGGACGCTCGCACACATCCAAAAAACACATACAAACTCTCCCACACGTATATTTTTGAGAGAGAGAGAGAGAGAGAGAGAGAACGAGAGAGAGAGAGAGTATTGATACGAACCATAGTGGCGTATCAGCATAAAACCTCCCGCGTGAACAGCCATGCGTACAAATGACGTACACATGACGGCCACGCCCATTGTTTTATTTTAATCACTTATTAGTAATGTTATTACTAATTATTAATTTGTTATTATTAATATTTTATTCTTTTTTTATTTTTAAAATATAATTAAATATCTTATTTTTTAAAAGTGTAAAAAATTATAATTTAAAAATTAATGCGTAAAATGGGGGAGTGGTTTTTATAACAGCGTTTAGTATCGCTCACACCCGCGACGGATTGACCCACGACCCTCATTATCGAAGGAAATTCGCAGAGAAACTGAGTGATGGGACAGTCTGGATGATGCACAATTAAAAGGCATACGTGATTAAAACTCCTGAACCTGCGTTTATCCAGGAGAAGTACACGTGATGATCACCAGATGATGACCGCTCTTAAATTCTTTCTCAGAGAAAACCGTGTGAAAGCTGTTTATTTTGACTTAGCTACAAATAAGAAGCCCAACGTGACATCACTCGTCACTTCTCAATAATAATTTAGTCACCTTAAATGGAAGCTTTCACTTTGCACATTCCCTTTCCCACGAAATCAATGAGAAAAAGCTGGTTTTGACAATGTTTTGCCATACGTAATTAATTTAATAAAACGCAATAAATAATCATATTTTAATGTTTTACGAAACTTATTACCTAATTTAACTTATCCAGAAAGTGGCAGATTGAGAAAAGAAGAGTGGTCAAAAAGTTGATTTTTAAACATTAATAATTATTGTTATACAGGTATTTGTTTTTCAGATATTACCACGATTTTCAAACAGTAGATATATTTTAAAAAGCCAAATACAATGAGAAAAAAATTTATTCGAAAAAATCAAAATTGAAAGAATTCATATTTTGTATTCTTATCGCAGTAAAGTAGATAAGATAATGAGTCATATCGTACCATGTCTTAACACCTCGACTCCAGACTATTTTAAGTCGTGTTTCTTTATGCTCTGGACTCTTACTACACTCTTTTATCTCGATTCAATTCAAATGCCCGAATTATAAATTAGCCAAAATTTCTGTTAGAAAAAGAGGAATTTAGGTATTTTCCTTATTTTTCAAGATATCGGCTTGAAATTTGAAACGCGTTCATAACTTTCGATTTAGAA
>JAPYZO010008330.1:0-21607 GCA_030522905.1 Torymus flavipes | reverse complement strand
GTGACCGAACGGCGCCCGGAGGTATCCCAAGGGAAGAGAGAGCGCGGAATAGATCTTTTTCTCTCCGCGCTCCTTCTGGATTCCCGGTAGGGAGACGCGCAGCTTCCGCTGCTGCTGCTGCTGTGCGCGAACCTTATAGTTCGTTTCTTCTTTCCGTGTTTACCGCGCGCGGGGGCGAGAGATCCTATCAATCCGATTCTCCGCCGCCTGCTTTTCTTTGTTCGCTATGTAGCAGCGCAGAGGGGTATTGAGTTTGCTCGCGGCAAATTGAGGGAATTTAGGTTGCTAATGCTGCTGGTTTTTCTGCTGAAGTGTTGTGCCATTGAGAGAAATGAACTTGAGGAGGTTGCTGTTATTATTTCTTTTTTATTATAATGAAATGTGTATAACAGGGATGAAAATAAATTGTTGGTTACTCATTTTTCGTCAATCGCCGGATTCTCGTCGAATCTGAGAAAGATTTGAAATATATGTTTCTATTTCGTTTGATACGATTCAATTGGCTATAAAAATCATAAAAGTTAAACCATGAAAAACTATTGTACTGGTATACTTTCTGTTATTGGTTTGTTTGGTCCGCTGTAACTCGTTTGGCCAATGTCACAAAAAGAATACGAATCTTCATAAAAGTTTCACAACTTTCTGATATTCTCTATAGGGTATAGCAAGTTTTGTAACGTATATGTACTACGTTATACGATTCTTCTTATATAGTTTAACAAAAATATCGACTTCTGTAAAAGCTGCTTCTTAAAGTGCTCGATAGATTCTACGGTATATCCACAAACAGTCAAACAATTATTTTCTTGTAAACCCCATACACCGTGTATCGTAAAAATTATCTTGTATACGTATATACATATATAACCTACGACTGTTTCTCAATCGCACTATTTGTATACATTTATCATAATAACACGATTAACGTTCCCTTTGAAGGCGGCCCCGTCGTGTCTGGCGAGAATCCTCTTCGGATTCCACCGTCAAGAGCCCTCGCGGAAATATTTTTTACGCGTCTCTCGACGCCGCGCGGCGTCTTATTGTGCGTCTTATACCTTGCTCTAGCCTCTCTCTATCTCTCTTTTCTCCTTAAAAGGCCCTTCGCCGCTGCGAGTTAACAAGAGTTTTCTGGCTTTTTAATGCGCGCCGCGGCTCCCGAAGAGGAGGAGGAAGAAGAAGCGGCTCTAATGATTTCCCGGGAAAATTGCTGAAAGATATACACTAGAAATGGATGCGAATTACTTTGAAGGATACGCCTATTATTTGCAGACACGAATAGGAACTACGACGACGACCGCGTCGGCTGTTATAATTATCTCAATTGCTTACTCCGAGGATTGCGCGCGGGATTGTCGAGTGTTACTTTGAACCGATTAGCTTTTTATTCAAGAACTGGAGCACAGGCAGCGATCGTCCAGGGTATCTTTTCCGTATACGACAAAAAAAGGTTTAATAACTACAAACTGTACATAATCGCGGACAATTACGTAACTGCCTCTTAAAAAGTCGACAGACTACTCTAATGTACCATCGCATACTCCGCGAGTATAGAACCCGCAACACATCAACCGCGCAGTGCAATGCCCTTGATTACCACGACGGCGAGTTACCTTATTGTTCGACTCCTAATTCGCCTTCGATAAAATTGCAAATACAGCCGACCTCCCACGGCAGAGAAAGAAAAAAAGAGACGAGGGTCTCGAGCTGAAACCCCAGCCGCTGGAAAGTCAATGGTGTATATGTATATATACACTTGCGCGTGGATGCCCTACGGAGGTACAAAAGGTAAAAGCCAAATTGAGTTAAAGGCTACGCGCGTCAAAAGGAAACGCGGAGGCAGCACTCGCGCTTTGTGAGAGGAGCAGCAGCAGCGTAAAAAAGAGGAGATGGAAAAACGAGGAGTATAAACAACGGCGAGGGAGGGATGCGAAGAGAGAGAGAGAGAGAAAGATAATGAAAATGTATGAGACGGAATGAGGATGTTGTAAAACAAATTAGCGGAGGATCGCGCGCGGCCAGGTGCGGAGACGAATTCGGATAAAGTTTTGTTTAAAGGATCCGTAATTGTAATTTCGTTAGTTCGTTTATTAGGGTACCTTAGAAGTGTTTAATATATGGCATGATTTGTAAGGGTTCGAGAAAAGGTTTCTGGTAATTGTATAATCTTTTGACGTTTACAATATTTATTACTTAACTTTTGTCTACGCTATAACAAAGATGATAATTACTTTTCAATTACATATGCATTAGCTTTCGTAATGTTTCATGTTCCTCTATATGCATACAAAACTCGTATATAAAATTTCAAAGTTTAATCCGCAAAACGAAGGAAAACTTCGCATTCAGCATGGAGAATTCCAGAATAAGCCAGTAAAGCGCATAAAATATCACTCCCAAAGGTCTTTGAACCGTTAATCGCAAGGGTGACACTCCGTTACGGCATTTTAATAGCAAATCTAGCAACAGCCGAGTCATGCTGATTTGCACATTTTTGCGCTTCAAAGACACACGCAACCGCGTTTTGATTTTTCAGCTCCACGATCAATCATATACAAAACGTGTCTAGTCAATATTCATCAAACTACTGCAATTAATGCTAATGACACTATACTCGCCGGCAAAAATTACACGCTTCCCCCCCTCTTTTTTGAAAACACACATCGCGTGTACATCCTTTCCACCGATAGAGAAACAACTGACACAGAAAAAAGTCGTAAAGCGATTTTCTGTGTCATCATCTGAAACCACATATCACCTCTCCCTTATTCAATATTTGTAGCCCCAAAAGGGACACACAACGTCCTCCGATATAATATACCCGCGAAAATCCAACAAAACGGCGCGAGAACCTATCTATATCTATACATAAAAGCCGAGAGAGAGAAAAAAAGAAGCCACCGCCTTAGTCCTGTGCAGGCGCGCTCGCGGCAACTTCCCCACAGGCTCGACCGCGTGGAAAAGCTGCCGCCGTGCGCGCACGCCTATATACCCACGGAAAAGAATATATATGTACGGAGGAGCAGCAGCAGCAGCAGCAGCAGCAGCAGCAGCGAGCAAGAGAAGACCGAGGAAAGACGATATGCGCGCCTGTGCACATACACACACACACAGAGAGAGAGAGAGAGAGCGATGTCGAACGAAAGGCTCTCGGAGGGAACAGGTTCCCGGCTTGGTTACCGCGTATTCACCGAGCTGAAAACCTTGGCTCGGTTCCCCCCTCGAGAAGACGCGAGCGAGCGCCTACCTCCTCCACCTCCTTCGCCATACCGAGTGGAGAGGATAGGTTATACATCCTCTCTGCTGGCTCTCTATACGGGAGGAACTCTCGTGTGCGTATACGCACGTATACCTCTTTTTGTACGCACGCGTGTGTGTGAAGCGCGTCAGGAGTCAGCACAGTGCGGAGGCCCTTTCTTTTTCGACGGCTCGCTTACTTCTCCGCGCCTCCTTTTGCCGCAAAATATGAGAGAGGCGAAAATAGTATAGGACAAGACTATCGGGAGAGAGAGAGAGAGAGAGAGGCTCGGCTCCTTTTTCGCTTCGTTCGGCCGTTTTAAGATCCTTTCAGCATGATGAGAGAGTCTTTTTCGAATTCGCCGCTACAGCTTCTTTAATGGCCCTCCGGCTTTGAGCCGACGTCAATGCTGCTGCCGCTGTTCTCGTCATAGTGTTTTGAGTTTTCGAATGGTCGCATTGTGTGTTTCTCGTCGAAATATTGTCTGTAATAAGCGACGAATTAATCATACGAATGGGGAGATTTGAGTGTTATCACCTCGTGAAATGCGGACGATATTTTGTTGATCAATGTTGCTGTATGTGCATGTTTGCCTTGATTTAATTACGACGAAATTTTCGTGGGAAGTAAACTCTATATACACGCGTGTCCCGCGTAATCAAGTTTCGGTTTTACGAACAGCAATAATTTAATAAAATTTCATATCGCGTGTAGGTATATGTATAACCGCGCGCATCCTTTGGCACAGCGCCAACACGCGGGTATCGTGTATATATATAGGTATATCGCGTTCCGCGTTGCAACTTAATATCAGTATGCGAATACATCACCGGTTGGTATATCAGCGCGGTGGAAAATTACACTGCCAGGCTATATTTTTCTCGTATGTCGATTCATCTACTATTATTACATTTCCATATAATATGATAATTTAAATGATAACGTGAACAATTATAGTCTTATAATTATACATATATTTTATTTCGCAATATCGAAGCATTTTATTGTGCCTATATATATATCGAAAAACTGCATTTGCCGAATCATCATGAGGTTAAAGTAAAACTTCGAACGAAGGAATTCAGCATGAAAAGAATTCAAATGCGCGTATAAGAGAACCAAAATCCAGCTGAGGATCGCAAGATGCGGTTACCATTAAGTATCAGCTTTCGCTGAGACAGGGGCTTCTCGCTTATTTTTCGCGAGGTTTTTATCCGCAACTTAACCGCGGAAAGCGGCGCACTCTGCCTATACAGAAGAGCATCAAAAGCTACGTATATAATAATTCCCTCGCGTAACTCCGGCGTATATAATATAATTGGACGGTATAACTCGGCGCACTTTTTTCCGCAGCCGCATTCGAGAGGAAATAAAACTCAATCGATCGCAATGAACTTCAAGCGCAGACGAGCAAAGTTTGAAATTAACAAGGAAGAAGAGAACGAGAGAGGGAAAAAGAGAAGAGAGAAATACGCACTTTCATTGAGAGATTCCGCGTCGGAGAAGCCTGAGCACTCGAGATTTCATCAATCACCCTTAAGGACGCCTCAATATAAGGCCTCGCGTGAGTGCTCACGCACACGTGGAATAATGAATGGAAGAAGAGCTATCTGATAGGGAGGAATCAAAGTCAACAGTTTCCGATGAATCTTGAAAATGGAAAAGGGAGGAGATCGAGGACCTCCCGCGAGGGAACCGAGTACTTATATATACCGAGCGCTTGGTACGGATAAAGGGTGAAATATGTATTTTCGATTTTTCATCCGATGATAAATTCAGGCTATTTGTAAAGTGGAGAAACGCTGGAAACGCCATCGAAATGCGTTTATTTTTTATATTTGGAAAAACGTGAATATTTGAGCTCGATCATTATCGGCGCATTATCGTCGTAAAATTATGTTTTTATCTCTGCAGTACTTAAATAAACTTGATTTGCTGATCTGCGCAAGATACGAAGATGTAATGATGCCTTGCATCTATATATACCACACTACAGATAAAGATGTAAAACGTGAGTATACTAACTATCAGACCTTTAAAATAAAGCAACATGAGATAACAGACATATTTATACAAGGGATCGAATATAACTATAAAATTTACTGAATAAACAGGATAACAAAATCGAATTATCGATATTTTTACACGCTAAAAAAAAAATAAAACAGTTGTCATTCATCAGCGGACCGATCCCATCAACCGAGCCACTCGTGCGCGTCAATCATCAAAATTTTTGACATCAAGCCGTAATCTCTGATAATGCGATGTCGGCCCTGTACAACGAGTTACGTCAGCCCTTTCTCCCTCTCTCTCTCTCTCTCTTACTCTCGCGCTCCTCATCGGCGGGCATAAGTTCAGGGTCATACACCCCGGAGGAGAGCGCGAGAGAGCAACGCATGGGACTCTCTCCCAGCGAAACGAGTCCCGAGCCTCTCGCGCTATATGTGTGTATGTGTGTGGCGGCGATCGGGTCCTCTCGATCCTCTTCTCTCCTCTCTTTCTCCTCCCCTTCTCTCTTTGTCTCTCGTCCCCGCGCTCGCGCGCGATATGCGCGAATTCTCAGCTCTTCCCTCTTCGTTCGCTCAGCCTGTTGGCTGCGAATATATATTTCTCTCTCTCTCCCTCGTCCTCTCTTCTCTGTCTGCATATACTGCGGCTCTTTCTGTCCCGCTCTCGTGCCGCATAACTTCGAACTTCGCGAAGAGAGCGAGAGAGAGAACTGTTTAAGTGGCCGCCAGCCAGCGAGCGAGCGAGCACGCGGCCATCTTGATTTTACGATATGCATGCGAGAGAGAGAGGCGGAGTGAAAGAGATGAGCTTTGAAGAGAGCGAGAGAGAGAGAGAGAGAGAGCTTCGGAGTCTGCACTCACTGCGGCTGACCTCTCGATGGCGGCGCGTCGAAGATTTTGCAAATTTCGTTCTTTATTGCCGACATAGAATGCTATCTTTATGGACTAATTAGGCTTTTTCGAATATTTCGTCTAATTAGGTGATTTTTTTCACAGCTGAATCGTTTCAACAAGTGTCTAATGAAGGGCCATGCATAAAAAATCCATATTTCAGCGATCAAGGTTTATTGTGATTGTGCGTTAAAAGACTTTTTTCTATTTGATTTGGTGCGAGTTTTTCTCGTTCAGAATGCATTGAGTTTTGAAATGTAACAGTTGAAGGTATAATTGCTTGAATTTTTATAATATCGCATATCATGTATAATTACGTGGAAGCAGAGGGACGAGCATTAACTGTATGCATAATAACACTTATGAATAAATGATGAGAATTAATTCATAATTTCAGCGTAAGAGATACAACGGATTCACACCAATGGCAGCTCGAGTTCATTTCATCATTTTACTTTCGAAGTATAATGGACGGCTCGATGTAAATGTGCAGCAGAAAATGCTATGGTTTATAATGCGAAGATAATTAATTTATTATTAGTTAGGTCATATATCTCGGGCATAAAATATAATATCTGATCGTTTTTTTAATGATTATACTAGAATTAAAAAATTGCTTAAAAATGTTTAATAGCACAGAAAATCTATGCAAGGAAAAAAGAAAAACAGCTTCCATTAGACATACAATACTTTGCTAAAAATAGAATTTTCAGATCGCACGAGACAAGTTGAATAATACAAGGACACATTTTTTACAACACGGTTATTCATGAATATGACGTCTGCCACATTCTTCAGACTATTTGTAGAGTTCATACCTATTGAAGTCAATCATGGATATAGGAACTTAGCTATGCTTCGTACATGGCTATCTATTTTTGTAATGTAGTTCTCTATACACCATACAATTATATCAATTTAAAGATTTAAGAACAAATTTAATTGTTTAAACATTTACAATGTTTCTAGAATATCGAAGCCATAAAAATTGCGATTAGATTGTCATATTACTTGTAACATCTAATACAATTTTTATAAATGTACAGTACTAAGGAAGGACTCCTCAACACGTGCACTCTCTCGTAAACCAACAACCGTGTCCCACCAATTGCACAGCCCTCAAACGTTCCTCGCACTAACCGAATTCCTCCATCACAATCGAACAATCCTCCCCGTTACCCAATAAATCTTCCAGGCATCGAACCCTTTACCACACATACCCACACAGCAGCAGCACAGCGTGATTTCGAAGTCGCCGCGGCGTAACGAGGGAATTAATTGATTACGGAGACAAACCGAGCGAGCGAGCGTGCACGAGCTTTTATCTGGGTCGCGCCTCGTTTCACAATGTTTACGCGCCGCCGCTGCTGGAAAAGGATTTTATTGGCCACTCGCGCGCGCGCACAAACACACACACTAGCTCGTGGGATGTCGATGAACGCGGGATTGGATCGCCGACGAGCGAGCGAGAACCAGAGGAGAATGTGTGTGTCTTATCTATACCGGCGCCTCCTCTCTCTCTCTCTCTATAGGCAACACGCGCGTGCGTCAAGCTATATCGCATAGCGAAATCTGCAGGCACCGCGAGTGCTATCAACAATGCCGCGTGAGAGAAACGATGTAGATTCGGAGAGGGCGATAGTGTCATCTCTCGCGGTAATGATGTAGTTTGGGGGAGTCGACGGGGAACAGAAAGTTTATGGATTTTCTGTTTATTACGGTAGTATAATATATTATCTGCGTGATGGTTTTTGTCATTTTGTGAAAGTGCAGGTATAGGTACGAACGCTGTCCGTAAATTGTGCTGTGGTTTTAAGCGTGTTTGAAAGTATGTACAGGCGGTTAAGAGAGACATAAATTTTCGAATACGCTGACTTGTTTAAACAAATAACCATTACCCAGCGCCATAACTGTACGGAGCGTAGTATAAACTGCGTACACTTAGAAATTCAAATCTAAACGGTGTCTCTCTCGTATATATATAGAAGCGAGCCATTATGTAAGGTATTATATTAATGATTCAAAGAAGCTTTGGTGCGCGAAGAAGCGTGACGTGATGAAAATGCCGATGTTGCATCGTTAGCCTTAGATAAATAAAAAAAAAGCAATGTCTCTGAAGGTAAGTACGTGGAAAGCAAGGTGTAAAGTGTATAAGAAGCAAAAAGTTTCTTATGTGAGCGCTCAGAAAAAAAATTTGTTAAAAAACTTCATTAATCATTATAAAAAGTAATAAATAAATAAAGAAATGTGTACGGTGATTATTTTAAGATAAAAGCACATCAGTGAAAATGATTTTTTTTTTTTTTGTAAATCATAAATAAAAAAAAATATCGCTATTTCATTTTTTTAGATTTTTAATACTGTTTTATAAGTCAAGCTGCAATTGCATCATTTCTTTATATTTATCAATGAAACTCTACCATCATCCCAGATTTTTCCCTGCGCACAAAATCCCCATAGATCCCCCAGTAATCCGAGCCAAGGCCCCACAGTGTCACGAGACTTGAACGAATAGGAAATGCAGAAACGCGCTCTACACGCTGCACTATGTATATATAGCGAGGCGGTAATAATCCCGCACGTCGAGCGCGAGCGCGCAACAGGCGCTGCACCGCGCTGCACGTACGGACTTTGGGGGCCGCGACTGTACACCTGGTGGTGCTGGCGTGCAGACGTGCATGCACGACTACGGCGGCAGTGAATTCTATGTGTGTGTATATACGTAGGTATGTGCGCGAGCGCTCGGCAGGAGGAGAAAGGCACACATGCACGCGCGGAATCTCCGCCGAGAGAGGAAATGCGCCGGCGTATATATAGGTATAGTCGCCGTGCTCGCGGATCGGTTTGAGGTTGAAGTTGAGGATGGTGTGGATTTTGAAGCGTAAAGGAGGGTGAGGTGATTTTTGGGTATTGATTATTTTAGATGTAAAGGGAAGATGAATAGGATTTTGGTTGGTTTTAGAAAACGGAGCAAACATTAGAATAGTTTTCATGGGTCCATTTCGTTCACTGTTTGGAGGAAAAAATATGGAGATGCAATTACAGTTCTGTAACCAATAATTAAACAATAATATTTACTGCCATTTATACGTATGATTATTTTGAATACTTTGTGTAATATAATTAACTAATTTTTTACATTATAAAACATTGTCTTTTAGATCAAGGAGCAAGGTAGCGCTCCGAAGGATATAGGATTAAAATCACTATAATTTAAAAATTTTTTTTTCAATTATGAAAATTTAATAATTTGCATATTATTTCCTATCATAATATCACTATGCCGGTCTTTTCCAATTGCTTCCTTAGCGACTCGAACATAGTACATCTATATTCTACTTCGTTCAGTTAAATAAGTTTTCGTTCCATCAAATATACGTTCGTAAAATACCAATACTCCGATATTTCAATTTGCCCTATACTCACATATAATTTTCACAATAAAATATCAAAAGAATCGTCCAATCTTATCCTCCATAGAACACCACCAATAAACTCTCGCAGAAACAATCATCTATGTCGAGCAATCAGCTACCTAAACACACATACACACAGAGCAGTACACAAACCGCGCAACCTGCGCCGCACGTGCACCAATGAGGTTATATTTACAAACTCCGTATACCTACAATACGTAACATACGTAAACCCATCATCCCATCTATACTCTACTTCTCTCTGCTCATAAACAGAAAGCCATACGACCACACACAACAACAGCTGCTGCTCTAATGAAAATCTCTCGCGACGCTCTCCAGACGCTCTCCTATATCTAATCACGTTCCCATCACCATGCTCCGAAACCCAAGCGATAAGAAAAGGACGAAATCCTGCTCCAATACACAGACACACACGTATATATCCATCACCGAAGAGAAGGGCAGACGCGCGTGAGTATTAGAGTCTATACTCGCAGACAGAGCGGTATATATAGAGGTATATGTATATACTGCACAGTGGTGGGGCCCCGCGAGAGCGCGGGTCTTTCTGTCTCCCACACAGAGCCACGCGGCTGCGGCGCGTACGTATACCTACATACACAGACACACAAATGGCGGCAGCGGCGTGCCTGCATGCGGGGACTCGAGGCTCGAGCGGCCAGTCGCTCTCCGGGCCCCGTTGCGCGCGATACTCTCGCACGCGGCCGCGCTGTGTGGTTGGCACGCTTCTCTCTTCTATTCTATCCTTCTCTCTCACTCTCCCTCGGTTTTGCCCTTATATACATATACACGGGCATACGTATAGCCTATCCCCCCAACCCTCTCTCCTTCCTCCTTTGTTTTCGTCGACGCGCGTGCGTGCTAGCCGCGGACGCCGACGATTGTTGGTTATAATATAGCAGCAGTGTGATACACATATAGAATTGTTGTTGTTGTTGTTGTTGCTGATATAGTGGTGTGACGAGAGAAGATTCTCGCGTCGAAGAGCGCGGGGATAGACGCCGCGAGGAGCGCAGTGCAGCACTAACCACCGCAAGCAGCAAGGTAGGCATCATCATCGTCGTCGTCTCTCAGCGACGCGCGTCGTTCTTATATTTGTATTTCGCGTAACTGAGAAAGAGGTTATACTTATTTAGTGAATCGAAAAGTGTGGTATGGTCGCAATGATGCAAGACATGCCAATCGTGCGGGTACACAGAGAGAGAAAAGGACCGCGTGCGCAACAGTTGCTGCTGCTGCACTATTACTCCGCGGGGTCCTTCCTGTTTCTCTCTCGACGACCTTCTATTTTTTCTTTTTCAAAACTCTCCATCATAGAGAGAAAAGTCGCCGTACGGAGAGCAGATGCGCGCGACGGCCGTATGGGGTCCGTTGGAATTTGTGAAAGGGCAGAGCAGCAGCGGCATAGCCGCGCGTGAGGATATATATCTGCGTACGTATATATATATAAGTACGTATCCCGCCGCCACCGCCGCCGCTGCTGTTACTCGGAAATTTACGAACGTAACTTTCGCTCCGAAATTAAATTACCCTCGCGCTCACAACTCCTTTTTGGAGAGTAAAGTTATTACGGCTGCGGTCGGAAAAGTGGAATAGTGTCGAATAATATTATACATAATGGTTTTCGAGCGTGAATGCGCGTATTTTACTAGAAAAACGTGCACGCGTGTCTTCTTTGAATAATTTGTTGGTTTTTTTTCTTTACTTTTAAACACGATATTTTTTTTTTTAAATAACTGCCGCGCACGTAGTTTCTACTTTTTGCGAATGAGTCTTAGCAAGCGTTCTCAGACAAAGAAGAAGGTTAAACGATTATTCATGAAAAACCCGAGCCTGCAACTCGATAACTCTGCCTCTCTCCCTCTTTACACCACGCCACCCGCATCCGACTCATCCTAAACTCAGCACTTTTCTCCTCATTTTCATTCGCAGAAACCAAAACCCAAGCGGCGGGAGCACGTGTGTGTGTGTGCTGCAAGTGGGCAAAATCGCGCAGCGCAGAACCTGATACCATATTATACCCGCTCCGCGTTTACTCACTCACTGACTCGTTTTCTCCCCTTCCCCCGTTCTCTCCTACTGCGCGTGATGAAAAAAAGGAAAAACAAACGCGACAAGGGCATGACTGCTGCCGTCGCCGCCGTAATTTTTATACTCGCTCTCGCGTAAAGACAATGCGAGAGGCCGCCGCCGCGCCAAGAGAAAGACGCCGGAGTCGCGCGCGGCGAATGGAAGGAATGCCGAGGTGCCAGGTGCACTATAATACGAGAGAAGAAAGTAGGAGGAGGAATTTTTATGAATTTTTTCAGGAACGAGAAGCGCATGGAAATTACAGCGTGGGATTGTTTTTGAGGATCCGGGAAGGGGGGAACGGGTGTAAACAAAGAGTCCGGGCGCTGTTGCATCATTCATGAATTATTGTAACGAGGACGCGTGTGTGCCGAGTGGTAGTTCTGTTATTTCTGGAAATGTACGTTTCCAGTGAAGATGCGCGCTCGAGAAAAGTCGTATATTTATTCCGAAGAATTTTCAAGCTGTTAAAGTGTATCTCGTAAAAGGTCACGTGCTTCGCGTGTTACTTGAAAAACAGCAACAGAAAATAATTCCAACACCGTGTAACCGCAGCCGCGTCCTAAACAGCCCGTTTACGGAGCGAATTGAGAGAATCTAGTCTTCTCGCGCTTTAGGATCGGGTAACGCCACACACAGTGTATGCGTGTAACTGTATAACTAATTTCACCGAGAGCTCGCTCACTCGCAAGAGCAAGCCGCGCGTTTTACGCTCTTCGACCTCGTCGCCGAACGCCTTGCGCGCGCCAGTAAAACTCTCTCTTGCCTCGGCTCCTAAGTGCCAATAAAGCTTACATCGTAAATGCATGAAAATGCCCGCGTGTACAGCCAAAGTGTGTAAAATTTTCCGGAGCAGCAGCAGCAGCACCCTTTCATTAACGACCGTGACGGTTATCATTTTTTTTTATCTCGCGACGTTTTCATCCGAACGCTGGCGTTTGTGTGCTTTTTTCACGGGAGAAACGCGAGTCGTAAATAAATTAACAAGTTTCGGAAAGTTAGCACACGGCGGAGCTTTGAAAAAAGTTCTGTCGGCGTTTCGGTATATAACGATCAAAGCGGCCAATTCTTTCGCTCCAATCTCTCTCCCGCCGGAGGAAATTCTATTTTTCGCGTCGAAAGATTTCTCATTAACGGGCGACACCTAACTTTTTAATTATATATCTTTTGGATATAGTATGTATTATAGCTTTTTCTAAAAGTCCTTTGCTCTGACTCAAAACAGATCGTTATCTTTATACGTTATACACCCATTACGCTAATGATAAGTAATTGTTAAACCAACTGAGCCAAGGCTCGCGACAATATAACCTGTATAAACCATGGTATACTTCGACATTGCGACGATTCATCCTTCGCACCTTTATTAAGAGAAAAGCGTCATCTTCCAAGACCTTCTTTCTCACGTGCACGCGCAGCCATTTCGAATTCACGATGGGGGCGCTGAGGCCAATAATTTCGCGTCGCTTTCTCACGCTGCTCGTCGGGCGTTTAGTCGCGCGAGAATCGCCCCGGGCCGGGCGAAAATCGCGATGGTGCAAACGGCGCGAGAGCAAAGCCTGCGCCACGGGAAAATTGCCTGGGAGTGAGAGGCGGAGGAGGGTATAACGTGAGATTTTCGCTGTGGTGTGGGCGGACGGCGCTGTTGTTCTGCTTTATTGACGAGAACAAGCGACTGTAGCTTTAGAATGAATTTTTGAAAATGTTTTTTCGAGGGGTTAGTGGGATGCTTGTACTTGGTTTTTATTACTTTTCCAGGGTTATTTGGTCCTTGAATGGAATATTAGATATCTTTGATGAGTTTCGTTAAGAAATGTGTGTACAATATAGGATGATGTCGATAGATAAATTAATGCTAACATGCAGCTGCGTAACCGAAGGTCGGCACGAAAGAATAATGTACTCTGTTGTAGAAAAAATATTGTTTTTTACAAGACGACATGCTTTTAAAGGAATTCTCTTTCTTCATGACTCAGTTCTGTCGCAACGATAAAACGATATCTTAAAATCTTCAAAGTATATACTGCAACAATAGAGACGTCATTTCGCTCGGAGGCATGATGGGTTTTTTTTTCAGCATGCAACACGGGATGAACTTTCGCACGATCTGCTTATACCAGTCAATAAGATGATTACTCATAACAGACAAGTGTTTTCTGTAGTGTATATAACACACTCCAGGTTAATCCGGTCAATGAGTACACCGATTATTACTAATTATTATCTATGCTGAGGCCGCAGTTATTCCAACCGCATCATCGGAAAGAATAATTTATAAAAAAGAATGCAAAACACACTCGATCGTTTAATATACAGTAATAATCGTTTAACATTCTTCCACTCATCGTTCTTAAAAAAAAATATAATAACTCGCGCGAAAAAGTGAATGAACGCGTCGACGCGTAACGCGGGCACATACTCACGAGGTCCAGCCAAGGCCGCGCGGGTGTCGCGCGCATCCGTTGCGATTAAATAATCGCACACACGCCTGCACGAAACGCGATCGTTTCCGCTGGGGGTACACACTTTAAGGGCACCGGCGCTGCTGCATTACCGCGGCTATTTTTGTTCTCTCACCGCCGCCGCCGCTCGTCTGGTCGTAAACGTGCAGCAGCAGTTGTGGGTTTTTTGCGAGGCAATGGGTTTTTAGGGCGAGCCGGAGAGAGTGATGATAGTGCAGCTTGTTAAGAAAATTTGTTTTACACGTGTTTGGCGAGCAACGGCGTTGTGTACGGTGTGCTGAGGTGGGAAAAAAAGAGTGACGATGTTATCAGGCGTGAAATTGTAGATTAGATACTTTTTTTTAATGTCTGTATGTGTACAGGACGTTTTGTAAATTAAATGTTACACATGGTTTACTCGATTATATCGTATAAATATATAATTAAATCAAACGGATATAAAAGTACTTTGTATAACTTAGAAATGTCGGTTCGATTTAACGCGCAAAGCCGACGGTTCAGATCCAAACACAATAAACCTTATTTCTTTTGCATACAATGACATTACGTGTTTAAGACGTGATTAGCGCTCATTAAAACCTACGCGCATATATATACGCTTTTCTGCGCGCGCCGACTGCCGCGGTATTACAGCGCAGCTTTAATTATCGGATTGCGCTAGCTTTGCAAACGAACCGATTCCATTCTCAGAGCACATGTCGTTTGCATTATTGCATGAAAAAGTGATATAGTAATCAAATGAATGGCATTAAGAACAGGCTCTGAACTAATCTAATATTTTAATTTTAGATCTTTCTAAACATTTTGCTAAAATGTGCTTTAATATGGAAGTGAAAATAATCGTCAACCGAGTCTTTCGCTTGCGAAACCTAAATTATCTCTTACAGTAGTCTAACCTAGTATTAAAAACGAACTTTCGCTATCGGATTTCAGATCTTTTTTTTTCAACCAAGCGCAGTCTGCGCCCGCGGGTGAAATTATTTTATCTGAATGCATCGTAATTTTCAAAGGAGAGAAAACTGGTATTTTGAGTGAAAGGTGCCCCGACAGCGCAGCGTATCATTAAGGCTGCTGAACCGCGGCAACGTGTACACGTATATATATACAGGCGAGCAAGTTTTCAAAAGAGCCATTTAAATGCCAAACTCGTAGCGACAATATTTTACGAAAATATAGTTGCAAGCCGAGTATAGCTGAGCTTGTCGCATATAGCGCGCGCAACTTTGCAAACTACCGATTGTTCCAGTTTCTATTTGTTTGATATATACACTATACTAACAAGTATGTTTAGATGTATATTTACCAAAGTTGCATATATCCCCGTTAAAATACGGCTGCTGCAAAATCAGTTTGAAAAAGCACAACTTTATCTTTCGCGTGTATACACATATTATACAGCGTATTAATTCATGGTAGCAAATGGATAAAAAGTGTAACACATTTAAAATTATCAATGAATCGTAAAATTCAGCACCGCGTCCGTACCACTGTAAGCGCCTGCACCATAAAACGCAGCAGCAGCAGTGGCTGCATACAAACGAGCCTCGGGCATGGCAACCGCAAACCTCTCGCTGTTGCTGCTGCACATAGCTTGGAATTCAAAATTTTTCACGCTACCTTACAGCCCCGGCCGCAAAATGAAAAAAAAGGACGAACTCCACGCGCAAAAAAAGGGAACGTACCGAAAAAAGCGAGCGCAGAGAAAGACGAGCTTTATATACATGCCACTCTCTCTCTCTCTCTCTCTCTCTCTCTCTCTCTCTGCGTTCAGGCACAGCACATGTGTGCGCTGGCTGCGTCGCCATAAAGCCGCCTCTGTGCACCGCGATAAAGCACGCAGCCCCGGCGGTATGGCACATATAACTAGGCTCTCCGCGGATTTACCTCGTTGCGAAATGCAGGCGGCGGCGATGTAACGACGCGGCGGTAGCTCTATAGGCATACTACGTAGAGTCGGCTGCTGCCTTTGATGCGTAGATCCTCATCGTAACGGTTTCCTCTGCGTGAGTTGTGTACACTTTTTCCGATGCCGCCGTACTGCGCGACGACCATTTCGAGAGAGGTTTAGCTCGCCGCCGCGGAACGGAATATGATGGCTTCGTCGAAGGTGATGACTGGATGAGCGAGGTTAGGGGCGCACTTGTTGGGCGCGTCACATGGTTTCATCGAGTCGTTCGTGCGGTGGTAATTTCGAAGTTTGGATGGATATCCGAGAGAGTGACTTTTTTACGTTATGGAATATAGAGGTCGATGTGCATTGGAATACGGTGATTATGTCGTTGAGGAATCCTCGATATTTTGCAGAAAATTAGTTTTAAGAATGTATATATACGTAGGAATCCTTATGAATTAAAATTCAAAATTGTTTCTGAAATCTAAGTTTCTAATATAAGTATATCAAGAACTATTATATATCTTTAGCATAATAATAATGTAATAACACGATAAATTCATAACATGCCCGAGTGAGATTTAATTATCTGTGTTAATCAATGATCAAGCGCGAGCAAATAGAGTCCATAACATATAAGCTTACGGGTATATTGATTTCAGTAAATCAGTCTCAATGTCATCGATCAGTTTTCACCGACTATATATACCTTTATCTACGGAAAATGCACACGAACCTCGCTGTTTCACCGGTATTACGCTCGATTGCGTAACGCGTGCGCGCGCTCAATACTATAACTCACCGAGCTCAGCAGCAGCAGCAGCAGCGCGCGCAGATAAATACGCAGATAGTCACTCTTTTGAATCCCACTTCCAATAGCAAAATTCACTTCTGAAACATATCGTATAACGATTCGAATCTTCAGAGACAATGTAACCCCTTTCCTTTGAGGGCAGCCGACAAAGCATCGCTCTCGCGTGTATATAGCCCCGGGAAAATTCGAAAACCGTTGGTTGCAGCCTCTAATACCTCCGGGCGCCGCCGGTATGAACAAAAAGTCAAGCGCGAAGGAGGTGAAAAATGAGAGAGAACCGCGCCGGGACTCGTCGTTTCCGCACGTGAATCACGCCCGGAGGATCATAACGGACGGGGAAAGATAGTAGAGAAAGAGGCGAGGAACGCGGACTACACGGGGATGAGGTGTCAATTATCGGACCGCGTTCAAAGCTCTTCTCTTTCTCCGAACAAAGAGCTAGAGTTTGTGGAATCCCTTTCGGGTTACGTGTGTGCGCGCACGACGCGATGACGTGCAGTTTCGGGAGGAAAGTTCGAAGGAGTCGTTTCTGCGCGGCGGCGGTGGTCATCGGTCGGGAATTACTATGGTCGGAATTGTCGGTAAAGGAAAGGACGTGGTTTATTGCTTCATTCCTCGAAACGCGTACGTATACTTTTGGGAGAATCGGTTTCGCGGACAGTATTATAGTGCAGTGTGATTGCGCAGGAAACAATTTTTGAAGTCGCCTTATACTTTCTGAATTATAGTATAATCAAAAGCAAAGTTTAGAAACTCGAATTATCTTGGCTAATGTCCTCAGCAAGTTTATGCCATTCGTCAAACAACCGCAACTTCGTTTTTTCCCCTCGGCAACGCTATCTACAAACTTTTTCGTCGATAAAGCAGCAGCAGCAGTACACACGTATATATATTCGCCAAGCAATTTATCCCCTCGTCATATGATCTCGCCATAAAGCCTCCACTCTCATTACATAACTCATCCTCGCACCCTCGCGCGTCTTCCAAGACACACACCATATACAGCCACTAAAAGTCACTCGAGCCGAGTGCCCACATTTCACTCCGAAAAACGTATATACAACGTTCTCAGGGCTGCATATTCCGGCTACCTTCTACCGCCCCGTAGAGGATCTGCGGAATTTATCTTCCAAAAATATTTATCCGAGCCCCTCGCGGAGAGTTGAAGATTATACCGCCTCTCCTCGGCGCAACATAATCGCCCCGCGCGCGCGCTGAGCAAACGCGCCGCGACGAAACGCGATAGCCGACGACGTCCAGGTGTGCGGTGTGTAATCGCGCGCTCGACCCTGTGGATAAGCCTCGCGCGCTCTTAGCTCTTCTTCTTCTTCTTCTTCCGCTGTCTTTTTTCTCTCGTTTTCGGTTCTTGGCGAGGGGGCACTTTCTAATCTCAAAAGCACGGGAAAGAATGAAAAAGAGAAGAAATTTCCGGAGTGGTTAGTGTCTTATAGTGTTGATTTTTCTTGGTTGGGGAAAGTCGCACACGTCGAACGAGTTTTTCGAAGCGGTTCGGGTTTCCTTGTTTAGGTAGCTCGAGTGTTTGAAGATTGATTAGAGACATTTAAATGTGTGACACTTCGTGGTATCGCGGTAAACTTGGTAACGAGGGACTTTTTCATAACTGTATCAAGATAAATATAGTTTTAGAATACCAATTTAAAAAAAAATCTTGTATCAGTGGAATAAACTATTACACTATTATAATTATCTATTCCAAGTTTAAATATTTCAACCCACACAAATTTCTCTTGCAGAAAAACCAAACTTGTCTTTATAAAACCAAAGGAATAATAATTGGAATTTGCGTTGAAAAATCTGATCGTTCATCCCGTATATACAGCACCTGCACCAACACCTTTTCTTACCCAAAAAATCCATCGCAACACCACCACGAATAATAAAAAAAAAAAGTCAAAAGCCAATGAGGTGGTGTCGGAGGAGGCGGAGAAAGGCGCGGACCAAATACCTTTCCCACGTGTGCGAGAGCGATCGTATACGGGGGGCGGGCGACCTTGGACGATTTCACGATTCACGCTCGGGGAATGCGCGTGGCAAGCGAGCGAGCGAGCGCTTCCATCTCATTCATGCGCGACTCCTTGCGTTGTTTCGGGATTTCTCGATTTCTCGGAAAGCCGCACGCGTGACTCGTCGTCGAGGAGAAGAAGGCCGAGGGAGTGTAGGTGGTCGCTCAGGTAGCGCGTTGCGGATGTGAAAAACGTTTAGGACTGTGAGTCATGTGGACAAGCGCGTTAGGGATGATGAGGGTTTACTAATTGCGTTTAGGGAAAAACGACGTTCGGTCGTGCTATCCTTGGGTTGCGAGAAAGTTTGAATGGACTGATGAGCATAGAGCGTTTACGTCGACGGCTGGTCTGGTTGAGTTGTGTGTCTTTTATATCCTACATAAATGTTAGCTAGACAAGTAATAACAATGAATGATGGCTAACTTTTATTTATACATGTAAGCAATTTTGAAATGGCGCGTGATTTACGATACTAAAACACTCTTGTTACTTATAGTTTATGTTTAAATTTTATTTAAATCTGTCCAACTCTCTAGAAGCAGAAAAACAATAAAATGCTGTTACGTTAACACCATCGTGAATTCAGAAGCGATTGTGACTGTACAATATAAATTTGAAAACTTTGAAGAATGCGCGCATGAGCTCACGGCTCAGTAACAATTTCTGTTAAGTTCGAAGAAAACAAGACTCGCAATTGATCTTGGAACTGTGTTTCATTGAATATTGCAACCAAAGACCAGTGAGCATTTCGCTTCACGGTCTTGCTTCTTGAGTAGAATGTATTATAAAGTAATTGAATTATTGTAGTTTTATAAACTAACTAAAGTTTTCGATACACCTCTGACATTGGTGAATATACAGTAGAAAACATAATCCTACTTACAATTTATATATGTATAAGGCTACTCTTCGCCATTTTCTGTGTAAGCACTTGTGTGTGAATCAACAAACCGATGATTCACGAAGAAAAACAGTTAAAATTAATTGCCATAGGTTAGCTACTCCTCGCTCGATTGGAATATTGTTTCACTTCGCACAAGCAATCTTGATAAATAACGCAAATTTTCTGGATAATCGTCTCCTTCGATCGGTAGCATGATTCAAATCCCGCAAGCATTTTCCCAACCCATATAATACCTCTACTTTTTTCCAAACGCACAAACACTTCAACTCGTCAGTCGACTTATACAGAAAACGCTCGACTAACAGGGCCGCGCGCGCTCATCCACCTCAAAACAACAACGATCTTACTTTCAAACTATTCCAAACACGCCGACTACCGGCGTTCCCCGGGCGCCCAGCCTATCCCATTAAAATCCCATAAACGCGACTGCCTACTCAAGTCGCGGCGCAGGCGCGCACTCTCGAAATCCACGGAAATCCGTTCGTCAGCGTAGAACGCGCTTGTACAAACGAAGGCGCGCCGACTTGCGTATAAGTATATATATTCTAACTGTAAAATCCATTGGAGTACAGTCGCGCCGACAGCGTCTCGTCTCCTTTCACCACGGCGCGGCACCTGCGCGAAAAAAAAATGTTGTGCTCTTCGCTGTGTGTGTGTATACTTATCTATCGCGAATAAGAGCGACCGCGTTCGCGTGAATTATTCATGAGACCTCGCGCGGATGTAAGAGGGAGGAAACGGGGAGGAGTGTGCAGGATGAACGTTTGTGGAGTAGAGTTTTTCCTGAGTGTAGGATCGGTATATAGGTTGGAAGTGTTGAGTTTTCGAGCCTACGGTTGCTGCCGATCAGACGTGTGCTTGTAGGGCTTCTATAAGAGCAGTAGATATTATAGTATTTTTATCTTATTTTAAATAAATAGTTTAGTGAATTTCATAACTATGAGAATTGTTATAGGAAATATCTCCAAAATTTACCTCTTATATTGATATAAGAACACAAAGAATTAAAAAAAAAGGCTCACGTGTGCCCAGGGGCAAAAATCTTTATCGTATAATAAAAACGCACAAAAAACTTTGCATAATTTATCTCTCGATTGTTATTTCGAGTATCCGCATTAATATTAACGAACGCGGAGGTATAGGATTTGCATGCGCGGAGTCGATGCACGCACCGGGGCTGTTCTATATTCATAAGGAAAAAGAACGCGTAAACTTTTAACGATGGAGATAAAAATATTTTCCACCGTGACCAGCGTGGTGGCAATTAAAACTTGCGCGCGCGCGCACTCCCGATTACATTTTTTTGCCGTGCGGACCCTTCGCAGGTCTGAAAAGCCAATTGCGATTCGCAGTCCCGTTATATGATTGGATATTATATGCGAAAGACATATTTTTATTTGTTATCAAGTTTTAAACAGTTTTAATAATTTCATATTCTTATAAGTATAGTAAGCTGCTGAAGTGCGACGAATCTCCAGAAACAAACGAAATGAAACATATATTTTACTCTGATTTTGAATATTAACAAACGAAACTATATACTATAATAATTAAAGGCTAAAAATAGAAGGAAAATGATTAAACATATATATAAAAACGAGCTATTTTTATAAGCTATGCATCGCATATATTTCCAAGTACAATTATAACCGACGACTTTTGAATATATATATATCAGTTACAACGAGTCACGCATGATGAGACACATAATCCGCGATGTCAATAAGAATGACCCGAAAAAGCGCAACAAAATGCGGTCGTCGTCATGCGATCGCCTGAAAAACAATTAGATCCATCTCAATAAAGTCGGCCGTGATGTGTAGAGGCCAATACGCTGCCCAATAAGTATAATAAGTATTATACGCGA
>JAPYZO010008321.1:0-13278 GCA_030522905.1 Torymus flavipes | reverse complement strand
ATCACGCGGTCAATCCTCGTCGTCGTCGTCGTCGTCGCGGGCGGCGCGCAAGATGTTTAAGCCGCCCCGCGTGTCCAATTAATCGATACGCGCAAGGTGGATTTCGACTATACACGGAGGCGCCGCCATCAGGAATGCAAACGATATTCCGCCCCTTTCGGGAGTAATGACGGCGCGGCGAGCCGCGAATCGCCCGCAGGGATGCTGTGGTATTATACGCGCCGAAGATGCGGGGAGCTAAATGCCGTATCATGCAAGCGCCTCTGTGTAACTGTACCGGGAGCGTTCCAGTTGTGTTGCGGTGTAAGTAGTGTTGTAATTTGTTGGTTTGGATCGGTAATTAGTCGTTTTGAATGACTCTATTGTTGTGCTAGAAGTGTTTGAATCGTTTTGAAATCGGAATATCTGAGCAAAGGAAATTTTAAGTCTGGGAAAACGTGGAAGTAGTAAAATTATCATAGCTCGTTGTGAACATGGAATATACTAATATTCTTGAAAAAACTTGTATAACTTAGAATGAAATTATATTCCTTATATGTACATTCAAATAAAACATTTTTGTTTTTATTCAAATTTGTTTCTGTTCTCCCCATCAAGTCTATATTCTATTAAACTACACTTTTTACTTCTTTAATTGACATATATGACTTAATTAAATAACAATCACAATCACAATAAACAATTCACCTTCAGACAATTTTTCTCTCCTCAACACCGAATCCTCCCTATATACCCTCACACATACACCGCATTACGCCCGATCCAGACCACTATCCCGTCCCTTCATGGTTTATTACAGCACCTCGTGGCCCGAGGGCAGCAGTTATACCCTCGCGCCTAATTAAGAAATAAGTCGGGCCCACCCGCGTCGATGCAGCCAGCGCGCCAGCGCTAATCTCTCTCTATCTCCCATGTACGCTTATATATTTATCGGCTTTTGATTTGATTGGAGAGGGGGCCAGGAGGCCTTAGAAAATTTTATGCCCCCGGTAACGAGCGCCGGACTTATTAGCGCGTCGCGTCGCGTCGCGTCTGCGAATCGATATTTCTTCGGCGCAAATGAGCCTCGTCGTCAGGCCGTTGCCGCTGATCTAGGCGAGTCGTAAAGGAGTGGAGAATAAGGTTTATTTTTTACTAGGGAGGATAAATCTTGCCGGTTTCGGGGTAGAAGAGACGTGGCGGAGTGAATAAATGTATATAGTATGCGAAGTACGTAAATCATGGGTTAGGGCTTCTTGTAGTCTCAAGCTATTAAGCTACCTGAAATATTTTCGTTTAATTGTAGCGGATCGTTAGTATTTATTGTCGAGACACAGGTATTTAAAAAAAATATCTTCAAATCGGTATTGTTACTACTTTATTTGCATTTTTAATAAACCATTTATCTGCTCGTCCTTCGAATGTCTTTCCTCGCCACATCCACGCGTACTTTAAATTTGTACAAAAATTTTTATCTTGAACAAGCACGAAACTTGACCTTTTCATGCCCATAGCATTTCCAAGCCTGTTGGCTCAAGTCTTTCGAGCACCTATATAACTAACATTATCATGAATATTTCCTTATCTCACATGAATTTCCTTGAAAATGATTAACTCACTCATCGGAGGCCAAAGATATTACGAACCTCCCAAAAAATCAGACATCTTTTTTACACCGTAACCATAGCCATTTCCATTTCCACCATCGAGCAGATATACACTGCACGCACGAGCACATACCTCCGCCATCATAACGTAAACGCGGCGGTATTACGCAGCATTATCCTATCGGCATACACGCGGGTCACGGTCGATGCGTATCACGCCGCGGCTAATTAGCGCGGCCAACGATTGGCCGCCGGAGTCAAGCGCCTCCCCCGTCGCGGTCGCTTAATCGTATATGTATACGCCACGCGTCCGTGCGAGCACAGGGAAACGACACGTTATATATACATGTATATAATAAGTGAGAGCAGTCGAGTGGATTTTTATTCAGCGAGGGGTAAAGAGTGTGTCAAGTGCACTTGTTTGGAAAGTAATTTGCTTAATTTATATCGAGTGGGTTCCACTAGAGTAGCGCCTCGAGTGTATAACGGTTGTATATACTGCGGATTAGTTTACTAATTTTCGGTTTGTTGTTCTTGACAATTTTATTGTTTAATACCTTGATAGAATTATTATCGGGCTGGAGGGTATAATTTACAATGTTATTTTTTAAGATCAGATATATAAAGCTTTATATAAAAGCCGTAAAACCTTGTATATAAAACTTTATACACTATATAAAAAAAACAACGAACTATATAACTCGCAAAGACCATTACACTGCGCATGCACGCATGCACGCGTTGCTTATATATATACACGCGCGCAATATAATAACACACGCGTAAAATCGAAGGTAATCCTTCAAGCGTGACTTACGCGCCTCGCGCGCGGCATAACCTCGCTCTCCGCGTGTGTAATTTGCACTCGACTCTTGCTCTTTGCTCCTCGCCGCGCTCGCACGATATTTTAATTTCTGTTTGCCGTCCGTCTTGCCCAATTCTCTCTTCTATTTTTAGTGGGAGAGCCGCTATACTCTCCTGACAGGTGAGAAGATCTGGGAGCAAAAATGTATCCGTATGATATGTAAACGCCGAAGTGTGCTTTTCGCTTCTATTGCGCGGCGCTTTTGGGTGGTCCCCGCGGCGTTTTAGCGCGTAATAATTTTCGCGCGTGAATTAACACGTCTTCGGCTGCCGCTGCCACACTCGCAAAAAACGCCTGTGTTTTCGACGTCGTCGACGCTCTAGTTGGGCAAACATCGGCCGTTCGAGTTGCGAAAGCTACCGCTGGGTTTTACAATTTTTTTGTAAATACAAATATATCGCGCGGCGCTCGCTGAAATTTACATTCGCGCCTTGCCATAAAGGAGCCGTGTGTAAAAGTACGCGTAATTAAACCGTTGCGCGAACTTTCATCACGATCTCTTGCTGTGACGCACGCGAGGAGAGCGCGCGAGGTTATAAAATCGTTATTTCATTTCTCCGATGAATATCTGATTCTGGATGCGGGATCGCATGAATATTGATGAATAAGTTTTAATGGACAGAGCAAATTGATCAATAAAGTTGAAATTGACTCCCAAGACTTTGATGTGTCTCGGAGAGGCTATACGCGCGGCTATGTGTCTTGTGTATCAGGTCTCGAAGAAGTATGTTATCTCATCTCCTATATATATACGCGCCGATCTGAGAAAACCGTGGAACGCGTGAAATTTCACTCACAAATGTAGGCGGTTCGCAAAAATTGTTCTAAAAATAGGCTTTTGAAATTATGAAATTTTATAACCGAAATCGCTAAAACTCGACGATAAACAAAATCCAGTAAAAAAGCAAACAAAGTACATTTCAAGCCAACTCGCTCATACCGCGCTATTAAGCATACAGCGAAAAATTTGCAAGTTTCGCGTCGCGCGGACGTAATTCGGGAAGTCCCTCGATCGCGAGCGCTCGTAAAACCGAAACTGCGCACACGGTGTGGCTACCTTGACGAAAGTTTCGCATTTTACAGCGAAACTTTCGAGCGAGCGCGTGGGTGTACGCGGAGACTTTGTCTCTATCTTTACAAGTCGAATGTCGAATTGAATTAGCCTTTAACGGAAACGTTGAATAAGTTTACGTTGAGAAGCCGTTGGTTTACCAAAGGATTAATTGAGGAACGATTGGCGTACATATGAGAGTTTATACCGGCCGGTTATTAGTCATATAACGCGGTATCAACAAATTGTGCGAACGTCGCCTTGAAACAGCAGAAGGCATATAAAACTGACTCACGGTTTACAATCGTCGGAGTTCAATCTAAAATTTAGAACTATGTCAAGGCACCGCGCAGTCACAATACGGTTCTCGGTACTATCCAATAAATTATATACCGTCGACTTGGATTTCGGACAGACAGATTACCGATGACTTCACGCCAAAAAAACACACTGCACACACAGCGATTTATTACGTCCGATACTGTGATATCGGCACTTCAATCCACGAAAATCCACGATGCATGTTTCTCGAATCGACAAATATTTTCAGATATATCCCAGAAAAAATAACCAACGTACATAAAGAATAACAACGCCATCGTCCGTATATATACTCAATTACCTCGCAGGCGCGTCTTATCTGGCGCTTTAAAAAAAATATATCGCCATCCGCACGGGGCTTTATAGTTTCCCCTGATTTATACACGGCGCGTGACTCCCGGGCTGGCTGCCTAAACGGCGCGATTTTTTACGGCGCCTATCGGCAATTTTCTCCCTCTCTCTCTCCACGACGCGCCGTCTTATTGCTGCCGCCGCGCGCATTTATGTTTAATGGTATGCATTCTCTTATGGCGATCGGTTTGCGGCGCTGCGTAAATAGTCGGGAGTTTCGATATTGTTGCGATCGCAAGATGAAGTATGAGATAGGTGGGTGGAATGGTCGATGGATCGTTTGCTTTAATACTGTAGCATATAAAAGTTTCAACAAATGTTATTTTCATTTTCTTATAGCTTCATGAAGAATCATACTTTTAATAAAATTTATCCAAATTATGCGCATATACTAGAATGAACACCCGTTAGTCTTAAACGAAAACGATTATACGGTGAAAACTCTCTTACTTGAGTGTTCAACCGTTCTCGCCGTACATTAAAAACCACGCGCAAACACTCCCATATCAAACTGCCGGCAGCAGCCGCTCCATTACCCCTTCAAAACACCATCGAACCTCCTCCGCATTATCAAGCGGCGCACATACATAAAGAAGCCGAGCGTGCGGCTTCCAAGCGCAATATCCCCCTCTCTCTCGTTTCCGCGTTTCTCTCGACTCCACCTTCGCTCTCGAGCCCTTATCGCGCTCGTGGTGGCGATAATAAACGTCGGCTTTACGAGCGCGGAATACGCGGAACGAGAGAAAAGAAGGTGCACGCGTGCGTATAGTATATATAAGAGAGACAAAGGTACAGGAGAAGCTTTGTGCGCGTCCTCTCTTCTATGCTAGCGCAAGAATGGCTCAATTTAGCGAGCGATTTTTCAGAGAGAGACGCAGAGGAGAAAGGGAGTGAAGAATGTTAATAGAGTTGTTTGCCATGGCAAATTCAATAGAAACGCGGAATGCTTCAATTAATTCAATTTTTCAATCGGTATAGCGTACGTCCGCATCAATCAGCCTTTCCTCATACCTCTCCTGATTTACAGTTATACTCAGGCTAGACGAGAGCGGCCCACCTATATATCAAACGAGACAAATTAATCAAGTCACTCGGCTCTCTCTTTCCGCGCAAAATAAACAATTTATCGCGTCGTGCGCTCGCTGTTTTAAAGCGTCTCCGCGCGATAAGACGCGCTGCGCACAGACGTCGCGGAAACGAAATTTTCGATAAAGCCGAGACGACGCGGAAAAGCGGAGAGACGCGCGTGGAGTATATGTATAGGAGAGATTGCGGCCAGAGCAGCAGCTCCTCGATCAAAATCGCATTAATTGCATGCCACCGCGATTATGTCTGTCGTAGTCCATCGTAATTGGCTAAGAAGTAGCGTATACATATACTCTTTCTGTGTAGCTCGTGATTTAGAGGCGACGCGCGGCTTTTTAAATTCCCGCAAGAGGATATAGAGCTTGTTTATTGAGACGTTAAATTACAAGGACTCGCCACGCACGCGTTGATTGACGATTTGGAATTAAAAGATGTAGAATTAAAAAAAAGTTTCGAACAATCGCTGTATGGCTCTCGTAGCTTTTTATAAGATACGCAGTGTACACGTGTTGTGCGCGCGTTGCGCTATCGTGAGCTGCTCGATGTGGACTTTTACGAGGGAATTATGAATGCATAATACGGTCCTAACGATAAATTATGTTAAACATTCGCCATTCGAGCGTAATAAAGTGCGGGTTCCATTGCGAAATATAAATACAACAATTCTTTGAATATATATGTTATTGTACGTCGCATAGTGCATAAACAAGTTTAACTGTATTTGTTGAAATCTTTAACGGACGAGACACTTAAGAGCCGCGCGCATGCATATTCTCGCGTCTAATTTGCGTGTCCGTATAGTAGGTATGTATACGCGCACTTCGTTATCGGGTATTTCCGCGCGCGGTAAAAAAAATGTTAAACGAAATTGCGAATTTTAACAACGGCGCGTGGTAGTGCGAGAGAGTGAGAGGCTGGCTTTAAGCTCGAATTTTATTGCCACGACAAAAGACTTTATTGCTCGTTTCTAGCCGTAAATTTAGATAAAGTGACAATATATGGTTCATTTTAAGATCCGAGCCGCACCGCGATGCCAAAACCATATATTCAACACCAGTAGTTTTCTACTATGTATAATACATCTAAATTTCATATCTTGATGATGTATGCAATATCAACAGAGAAAGGAAAGAGAACCGAATACGATGCGACCTTGCTAAAACTGAAATAATCACAATTTAACTGAAACTTTCACCGGCAAGAATTTCAAGTATCCCATGGCAGTGGTGCCAATTAATATCAAATAAATAATCCTCGGCATCGCGCATAATAACAGACTCGTGCGCACGCATTACGCGCTGATAAAGAGCTCAAGCGGCCTAATCTAATTATAATTCGTACCTTCTGCACGTACAGGCTCGCAATCAATTACGCTTCTCCGGTACAACAATTAGCGCAGTGTTGCAATCGCCCGAGCGAACAAGTGAATTCCAGGTTGATCAATTCCTCGGGTTCGTATATATTCTTTTATTTACTATCGTCGCTGGTGGCGTGGATATATATGCCTTCGAAGTAAAGTGTAATCGTTCAGAGCTGGAATGAAGTTATTTACTGAGAGATTAAGCGGAAGGTTGTGTGTGCGAGAATTTTGCATAATTGTAGAAGTGGGTATATTAAGGGTATAAGCAATTTTCCAAAAGTTATTATTGCTCGTAAAAGATTTTATGATAATAAAACTTTACGGCAGTTTAATTATTAAAATCAAAGTTACTTGGCCACAATACCTCTCCAATAAACAGTAATGTTCTGACGACATGTATACAATATGGTCCGTAAATGCTTAAATAATTCTAAAGTCAACTCCGCCTCCGCGAACCCCGTTTTACACTTTCAACCACCATACCGCCACCTCACCTAATACCGCAAACTACTATTTTACTCCACTCCCTCCCTCTCACTTACACACACTTCGGGCAAAAAAAGAACTCTCGTACAGCCCGCGGGGGGAATCCCTTAACTCAATTCGCGCTCGCGCAAAAATGCAGCGACGAACGCGCGGCGCAAGAAAACGAGCGAGCGAGAGAGAGAAAGGGGGAGGAGCCGCGAGGCAGCAGCGGCGTTGCACTTTCCGCGGCGCGTATATACACACACCGAGAAAGAGCCGAGATTGAAACGTCTCGGGCTATTTGTTTTGACTGGTGCGCGCGCCCCGCCCAGCTCGTCGCTGCGCGCCGTTTTACGGTGCAGAAGAAAGAGATAGAGGGAGTCTGGGGGGGAGTCTTCCGGTTCCTTTATCTTTCACGCGAGGTTTGGGAAAATTCGCGCTGGGGATGGGGAAATTGCACGGAAGTAAGGGTTAGATGCGCTTTGGATGCGATGATTATGAAGTTTACTAATAATGGCCGAAATGAATAAAATTACATGGTATATTTTGAGAGAAAATATTTCAAACCAAAGTTATACTTTGAATTTAAGATAGTAAAAATGCGAACGAACGTCGAGAAAATTCTGCAGCTAAACGTAAGAAAAGTACGGAGCTCGAGATCGAGAAAGCAGAGAAGATTTAGCCTGTCGCGTGGGAGTGCGCGATCTTCAATCACGGCGCGCCCGCCGTTTTAGGGAAGACGCCCCTTTTGTCTACCGCGCTTTGTCGTCTCTCGAGTTGCACGCTGCCATGCACTCAGCGTATCTCTTTCGCAATACTATTACTACTCCATAGCGTGCGTCCTTCGCTAAACTCAACATGTTTATCGTATCTAAATATCATTTCTCAAGCGCGAGCACAACCTTAAAATTCCCAGCCGTATTAAACTCGCTTTGCGGAATTCAATCATCACGAGACTCGCCCGCACTTATCCCGTCACGCCGCGTACTCGCTCATATCGTTCCCGGAAAGCCCACACTCATAATCTCTCTCTCTCTCTCTTCTTCGTTCTTTGCGCGGGCAGCACGCAAATTAAAACCCGAAAAATGCGCGCGGCGCGCCTCGCCTCTTTAATTTGCGGCTATACGCGCACCTACTCATTTTCGAAAAGAGCGCGGTAATCGGCCGCTCTGCTCCCGCGCCCCGTTCCTCGAACGAGAACAAATAGTCGAGCGAGAGAGAAAGTGCAGTTCTTCCTTTTGCGTTTTTACACGCGGATATGCGCTTCAAGTGTGAGAAATTTCAGTTTTCGGGGCATTCAGCAGGTGAGATTATATTAAGCACACACGTGGGATAAGTTTTTTTTTTTCGCGCCGTTTCGTGTTTTGGTTTAGTATAGCTGTGATTGGTGTGCTTTTTTTTAAAATTGTTATATATATGTTTCACTGAAGCAATGAGTATAATTATTTTACAGAATTATAGATATATTTACGTACATCTCTGATTACACTGTTCTATATTTACCAGGATTTATCCTTTTTTTAGCTACGATATTTACGTTTGTACAGCATTACCTAATTGCGGTAACGACAAACGTTTTATCAGCACGAGCGGCGATACAAGTATATATACACGCGACACTCGATTTCGTCAGTAGTTGCGGAACGTCTGACACATCACTGGAGTAACTACTTGTGGCGTGCGCAGTCGCCGCAAACATTGTCTCGTGTCGCGCAACGTCGTATTTTAACGTTTTCGCTTACACGGCTAATTAACCATTCGTATAATAACCGATGAATAATGAATAGGGGCCGAAATATCCTTCGCGTGCGCATATCCGATTCGCGGAAACTCCTTCGCCGGAGCTATCTCTGTTATGGAAAAACATATGTATTCACAGCTTCCGATTCACTCGCGCGAAGAATAATACTATCCTTGTTTTCGCACTGATCATCATCGGCTTATTACGAATTTTTTTCTGAAAGCGGACAGAAGCGTGAGCCTTAGAAGTGCAAAAATTTATGGCCTTACACGCCGCCGTTGACGTGTAAACACGCAATGACGCTACCGCGCTTTTTCTAATTACGAGACATAGACGCGTTATACGATATGTCATATATTTGCAGCGCGCGCGTCGTCCTCTTTGTCCAATAACTTTTTCGTTACGTAAACGCTTTATTGGGGATATATTAGTTTGCCTTGCGATGATGCGTACAAGTATATAATATATGTTTGCGCGATAATTCAAAAGTAAGCGCGGAAAAATTTATATATATTTGTCAAAGACGAATGATGATTTTTTTGTTTACAGTGTGATGATTTTTCACGTGTACTTCGATTAGCATTGTCTCGCCTACATACATCATACACGCGATACGGGCGCGTGACGTCATGTGTACCTGAGAGCTCTCTAAACAATCAATGAACTGAAACCTCGTCGCGCGGAATTACCATAAGTAATTGATATTCCATATCTAAAACGTTCGCGGCGGGGCTGAATTCTTAATGTGTACATTTTACACGTATTATACGACTGGCATGTCCATTATCGAGTCTGTTTATACTGTATTAACGAGATAAACTCGCGCGCTTTACGATGGAAATCCGCGGCTGCGCGCAGAGAGTGAGTACAGAAAAAAAAGAGACGAGCGAGTAGAGAAAGAATTTATCATGTAAATATTATTTCATATATTTAATAACGCGCTGTAATACACTCGAGATAAGAGACCATCCTACTACGCGTAAATTCTTGTACACCACGCGGCGCGTGCGATTGCACAATTAATACAGTGCCACTAATTGCGATAGGCGAATAATCTACTCTCGCGCCGCTCGGCCGTAATCGTAATTAAATGTACATATAGTTATATGTATACGCGCGTAATCCGCGTGTTTACGCCGCGTTCCTAATTCGCGATGCCTCCTCTCTCGCGTATAAGAGAGAATTAATTAAGCGAGTACCGCGCTCGCGTGAATGTATAATTATTCGTTACGGGCGGTGGCAAAAGTGCGCCGGGGGGAGAGCAGGTGAATTAGTATTCATATTTAACGATTAGGTTGCGAGTGTCCGCGCGAGGTTTAGCGCCGTAAAGAGCGTAGAAAATCGTGACGCGCTGGTGCATTTTTGCATTGTTTAGGGATTACGGTCGCAGCCGCGAGTCTAATTCGGTTTTCTGGGTAATTGATGATCGTCATAACTAATGTATTCTAATAGTGCTACGAGCTTCCTTGTAGTAGTATATGTTATTGGGAATATTGCATTGCCAAGATGTACTTTTTTATCACCAGGACATATCTCTGTATTTAATAAACAAAAAGTATTGGATGATACGCAGAAACTTTCATTCACATATAAGCAAATCCGTGTACTATACAAGATTTTAAGTACCATACGCCGCTCGATCTTTTCATCAACTCAACAACCTAGAAATAATAAATTCTTAGAAAAAGCACGAAAGCACAGTCCACTGCAAGGCAAACACTCTCCACCTTGTGCATACACACACAGCTTCCCTTATATACCACACAAATGGTAATCTCAAGTAATTATAATCCCTACTCCCACAAGCCGCGCGTCTCTTTCTCTCCTCTCTCTCTCGGCTGCACACAATATCTCGGCGAGTGCATCTCTCGTAAAACCCGGGGTGTGCACACGCGCGCGTGTCTCTCTTTCTCTCTCTCTCTCTCTTTCTCTCGTCCTTCGCCGCTCGCGCGCAAGAGGGGGAAGAGATGATGAAGATGACGAGGAGGAGAGGGACGCGCGACTTGTGCACGCGCGTGTCCTCTCTATAAATACATTACCTTGTTTGCGAAGCACTCGTACTCGTCACGCGCCGCGGGAATGCGGCTTTACGATCGTCGAATTCAGAGAAGCTTTTTGCCGGGCTTTTTTCTTCTAAAGAGAGAGAGTAAGAACTGGAGAGAGAGAGAGAGAGAGAGAGAGAGAGAGAGGGGGAGGCAGGCGCGCGCGTTGTGTGTTTCGTTTACGACGTCGTTCGACGGGGGGATATCGTCGTCGTCGTCGCACAGTGTTCCCACGCTTTTCATTGGGACGAGCTGGTGTGGCGCGCGCGCAGGCTTTTAGGAAAAGGTCGCCGTTTGTTTTGCACGCGATGACGATTGTCACCAGTGCAGTGGAATGAAGACGTTACGAGAGGTATTAATTTCTTCGAGGGCGACGTGCGGAGGTGGATGCATTGATCGTGAGCTGGATTTTTTACAGCGATCTGGTAGGATTGTGGATGACAATTGAGATTAACAGGGTTATATGTAACGTAGCTTCCTGTACATTATAACTTAATTGAAAGATATTGATTGTGATCTGGTAAGAGGTCGAGTGGATTCTCAAAAGGTACGTTACGTATGTGATGACTTGCTTGATGTATGTAATATTACATATGATGTTTCAATATACTTGACGTATTAATAATACTCTTTCTATATCGAACTGGAAAATTAACGTTTAATTTTACGATAAACTGAAAAAGAATGAACACGCAAAATATACTTTACAATAAAGAAAAAAAACTTCCCCAATGGAATATTATCTGAAATCTATGCCGCCTATAAGTAACACACAATCGTGAGTTTCCAAGATTATCACGTGATACTTTAGTATCGCCGGCGAATGGGTTTCCTACATTACGCACCAATAATTTTTCATTATAAACATTCGAATTAATTACCACAGGAGCGCGGGTCCGTTAATGCCCCTTACCTATATATATATATATATATATATATATATATATCTCGCGCTCTTAATGCAACCTTATCGGCCGATTCCCGGCAACGAGATAAACAAATTATCTCCGAAATCGGAAAGCTCGCTTATTATACGTGTATATACATACGTACACGTTTTATCGAATTTTTCTGCGCTCGCGATCGGAATGTCACACGCACTTGCGTAACGATCGAGTAACACGGCGACCGAGAGAATTTAATTATCTAGAATCCGAAAGAGTAATCGCGCGAACAATCACGATCTCTGTCGCTCTTCGTTTATTATTTACGACCCATCGTCGCTCATATGCTTGAGATATATATATTTGCATTCGCCACGTGGCGAAGTTTTTTCGAGCTTCGAGATAAAATTGTTCGCCAGAGTTAAATGTATACGTGTGTGTTTATAGATAAGTCGCGACTATACGTTGTTACCGAAGAGAATATACACCTTTATTGACTAGAGAGAACCAGTCAATAAACTCGGCGCCGCGAGACCTTCGATAAAACGTCGGCAGAAAGAGAGAGATGTGTTGTTGAACCTAGATTTTTCAATTGTTATCGAACTTTAAATTTATATATTATTTTAAGCACAGAATTTTTTATCGGCTGGTCGTATGGTATGCGAAGTAATCTATGAAAAATAATGTCTCACCGGCATTCTTTACCGCGTATACAACGTATAACTTTGTACTGGGATTTTTATCATTATTGAAGTTTTAAATATCTTCAATTATCTCTGCCTTCGTAAATTAATCACCAATTTATTCAATGACTCGAGTGCTAATTTATCATTGATACCAGCTCTATCTAAACTATTTAATTATCATATTATCCATTTGGTCAATACAGATCCGCGAGATTATTAAAGAAACTCCCCCGATAAAAAATTGATCGTACTTTTTACACTTTCAGTTAGGTAACACAAAACCCGCGTCCACCTGTATAGTGAATCCCAGCACCGCTGCCATTATACAAATAGTTTACTTAGGCGCCTATATACACTACATCCTTCAATTCCTACAGCGCCAGCGAACTTTTTCCTCATTTGTCCAGGCGGCGGCTAAAAATACGGCAGGGAACACCGCGGCACTATCAACGAGCCGCCGCCGACGCGCGAACGGCGATCGTCATTCCGCGCACGCCGATAATATCTTCGGTCAACATACGCACGCGCGATAGGTTTTTCGTTTCCCGCGCGGATTACGCGAGCGCAATGACTATGACAGAAAGAGAGAGAGAGAGAGAGAGAGAGAGAGAGAGAGAGAGAGAGAGAGAGAGAGAGAAAGCGAGGAGGAACGCCGGCGCCAAAAATATTTGCTCGCCGCTGAGAGCTAATAGACGCACGCAAAGTGTCAAGTTTGTCGTGCGGTTTTGGTATGCGCGAGTGTGTCCTCAATTTTTTTCTTTTCCTTACGTCGGTGGGTAATTATATATACGGCGTGACTGAGGGAGATTGGTTTAACAATTAGAGAGACGGACGCAAGCG
>JAPYZO010008314.1:0-20250 GCA_030522905.1 Torymus flavipes | reverse complement strand
ACCGAAAAAAACCGTACAAATGTCCGTGACGGTAGCGTAACAATCAGCCTAATTTATCGCTGGTCTTACGTTTTCTCACGCCCAGTTTTACCAAATTTCGTACCCCAAATACACACCACAACCATTTTTATCAAAAACTTCCCTCCCCCAAAACCCAAAATACTTTCTACGTACAATTCCATATATCTAAAAGGCCCGCATACAACGCCCTCATACCCACCCCTTAGAAAAATTTTCTAATTACTCGTATCTCCGGTCGACAGTCACGCTCTCTCCCACGTTCCCCCATTATGAAACAATTCGCAGTCGCTCCCAAAATGGAATTCTCTCGCGCCCGGGCGAGCGACGACCAATCCCTCTCTTCAGGCGACTATCCTTTTAGCCAGCGTGGATCTGCCGCCGTAAACTCACCCCCGCGAGCGCAAGCGCCCAGATTCACCTTAACACTTTGCTGATATAAAAGGAGGAAAAAGATCGGGACGACGCGCCGCACGACGAAAAGGAAAATGGAATGGGAATGCGCCTGCTTTCCATGTGAATCTTCTTTCTTCTCCCCTCCCCACCTATCCGCGAGCTTTATAAGGCTTATTTCAGTCCCCTGCGAAAAATTCCTGCGTCGCCGCCCCTCGGCGTAGATACGCGTTAAATGATCCGACGTTATTTCTTTTAGATGAAGGTTCAGTGATGATCGTAGGGCTGATTAAAATTGCGTAAAAAATACTTGCGGAGATGTAAAAATGATTAGCTTATTGGCAAATATTTTGGTTAAAAATATTTACTCTTATTGACTCTTCACATTATAACGTATATGTAAAACGAAAGTTCAGAAAAATGCCACTGCCTTTTTATGACAATCAAGTCTGCAACTCAACTGAGAGATCATTGGCCTGTGGTCGCAGAAAGTCGCATAGTACACTGCACACACAGAGAGTAGGTAGCGCCTTCCCTTATCGCTTATAAAGCAATGGCACCGCGGCAGCGGCGAGCTACTTAGAGGCCATAATGCGCTCGCGATCACGTGACGAGAACCTCATCGCGCGGCATGAAACTAAAGAGCTGCCGCCGCAGTAGCTCGCAGCTTCCCTCTCTCCCTCTCTGTCAACTGAAAAGCGTATCGGCCGTTTATACAGGGTGGCGCCCATTAACCGCGCTACAAGCCATGGCAACTTTATACCTGCTGCGACATAAACCACTCACCCCATATAAAAGTCATGGCCGGCGGCACGCTGGCGATCCCGTGGAGGCCTATTACCGAGGCATCGCCAGCGCTCCACCGCCATATCGACACACACACACACACAGGCATTTTAATCTCTTCGAATGTTATACCAACGCTTTCTCTCTAACCACCGACTTTTCTCTCTGCTTGCAGGCTGACGTTTTTCCTCTAGGACCGGTAGACAAAAGGCTTCAAAGTGTTCGGCGCCGTGGAGAAGTCGTACTACCCGTTCGAGCTGTGCAGGTGACTTCTTCATTTTTTTTCTTCTCTATAATATCTTTGACGTGTATAACAGTACAGTGCATAGGACAAGGCGCTCGTTACTTTTTTCTTTATGGCTTAATTGCCGGATTGGTGGCGCGCGCGCGCGCGAACGCTGTAAAATTGACTTGGAGAGGAGTCTTTATTTTCATTATGACCGAAGACCGCGTGGTGGTTGTTTAGAATTTCATAAATTTCACCGCTGGCGCAGATGGTCCGCGGGTAGAATGGGGCAAAAATACTTATATATTTGTTAAAAATTGAGCCTCGTAGTATTTATTCTATTATACAAAGTACGGTAAATAAGGAATAAAATTTTTCTAAAAATATATTAAGATTTTTACAGAGTTACAGGATTATCTTTAAACTCTGGAATTTATTTAAATAAATTTATAATTCGATTCGCACGATTAAATGAGAAAAAATAGATAGCAAATATAATTAATTCATTATAAAGAATTTTCATTTTATACAAGAAATTTTTGGCTTTTTCATTACAGTTCGCGAATATAATTTTGTAAAAGAAACGAAAAAAAAGTAACGAATTTACAGCCGACGCGGCTCGCTCTCTCTCTCTCCCTCTCCTTCTCATTCTCTTTCTCCCGCACTGACGCGCTGTTTGCTAATATATTTCAGGTTCTCCCGCGTGTTCACGCCTGCAACCCTGGCTGGTATACAAGGTGAGTCACATACTTTAATAAGCACACATATTTCTTAGCCCATAAGTATGTCGAAAAAGCGAAGGACAAAAGCAAGCGAGCACACACACACACATACGCTGCACATGACTTGGTCAAGGTAGAAGAGACTGCCACTGGCGTATATATACTTTACGCATTGACAATTCCTTTTATATTCCGTGACCTATAAAATCGCGACTGAACAAAGGCGAAATGTCACGCTCGCGTGTATAAAGCGCCGATAGATCGTCGATGTTTTGAAGTTTAAGTGCATCGCGCCGGAAGTTATGGGTTCATTTGCGTGATTCGTTCTTACCCTTGGCAAGTGAATTCTGCCATCATATTGTACACGCTTGTTTACGATTGGTTTTCTTATTTTAATTTTGCAATAACTTGACTGGCAACTTGTTAAGCAATTCAATGTATGATTTAATTCAAGCGATAAATGTCAAGAAATAATTGGATTCCATATAACATGATAATATTTTTTGCCGCCAAAATTTCATTTTACGTTTCGAATTTATGATATAATAATACATTTCATAATAAAGTGCTTAATATGACATTATTCAATACTTCTTATGATTCGCAAAAATACGTGAAGAACTCAACTTGACAAAAAAAAATCTCGGCTGTCCATAAAAAGTTTATTTCAACCAGATGTTTTCATTTGCCAGGGGGGGTTGAACGTCGCGCTCTCGAAAACTTTCCCAAATTAACCTCATTAACTTAATACGCAAATATTCCCCGCAAAGAGCGATTTGCATAATGAGTAACGGCTGTGGCAGAAAACTGCAAAAAGAGGTTAATCTCCGTCCTCTCTGTCTCTCTGTCCGAGCTTTCGGAAAATTTGGGTCGAACCTTTACGTAACTGTAGTCCCGCAAAAAGAGTCACCTCACTGCAAAAGGGATCCTCTGTCTCCCTCTCTCTTTTCAGCAGAGTATATATTGCGCGCGGAAGGCGCTAGACGCGAGTGCGTAAAGTCACGTGTTTATATGCAAGAGCGCGTGGGAAGTCGGTTGCGCGCCGTTATGCCGGTAATTAATACGCGAGAGCTCGAGCTCTCGCGCGCGCCGCGATCACTCACCGCTCTCTGCGCGCTTGCTCGGCCGGCGAGGAAGGTTTTGCGGCTGAAGCTGTTGTCAGACCGTTTTATTTTATTGCTCGTAAAAGTACCGAGATTTAGACTGCAATACACCCGCGCGCGATGTGTATAGCCGGCCGTTATATACGTGCGGCGTGAGTTCTCTCTCTCGCTCGCTCGGTGGTGCGCTTGCAAGCTGCGCGCACGCGGAGAGGCATCTTTCATCCTCCTTCATCTGCGAGCTTTCTCTCTCTCGTACTGTAGGCCGCTTCCGCGTGAGAGCTAACGCACCGGACGCGGAATCTATTTGGTTCGGCTGATGGCGTAGCAGCAGCAGCGTGGGTCTCTTTGCCAAGTGGAACGCGTGCGCGTCGGTTCCTAGATTGGCCCGCGAGCGAGGGCTACTGCGCCGTTCTGTTTGTTTTCGCGAGTGCGCGATTTCTTTTGGCGATTCGGCCTTTGAAAGCCGAGCAGACCTCGCGCACACTTGGAGCGAGGATTGTTTACGAGGGGCTCGAGACGCGCACGCCGCCGACGCCTGTGTTTGTTTTTCCTCCGTTTAATCGATGATTGTCACAACATCGGGCCTGGCCCCCGTATTTATCCAGCAGTGTTACTTTTTTGGATTTAGTCGGTGAATTTCGTGTCTTGATATTAATAAAGATTCTGGGATTGTGGTATTTTCGTCGGTGATTTGGATGTAGGAGTTAGTAAAGTGATAGTGTTAGAAGTAGATGTTGTACTTGATTAAAAGGGGAGCATAAAAAAGCGTTTCTTCGATCAAATTCTACTTCACTATAACACATAGTCTTTGTCGTAAACAAATCATTGAGGTAGAGTATACATACATCTTCTCTATCAGATATTCGATTCAGAAAGACTATAAATTCCTCGTTTGTATCCTATCAATTACAAGTACTGAATATCTTCTCACCTAATCTTAAAAAGTAATTTATGGTGACTAGAATATCAAAGAATAGGAATGATTATATTATTGGTCATAAAGTTTTCTATAGAAAAATTAATGCAGAATAGAAATAACTCTAATATCTAATACGTACTTGTTTTTGTTTATATATCTTGGGAATCTAACAATTTCTACTCTAGTAAAATATTAGTCATCACAAGGTTCCACGTCTAAGAATAGTTTGTCGAAGTTGGCAATGAATGAGAAATCTTTTTCAGGTACATGGTCATGGCTGCGATACAAAACACATAAAGTGTTAAGCAACCATGTTGAGAGCTCTATTTCAACCTATAATGTTTCTTTATTGAAAAATTTTAACAAATTACTATTTGATGGTGGTAATAAAAAATAATTTATATCTGTAATAATGGAGATCTGTTAAGTCCTAGGTGACATTTTATGTGCTCTATTAAATGTAATCATGACCTTATACAATTGGAGAGATTTTCATTCATATTCAATGTCTTACCATTTCTGCTGAAGCTATCTATTGATCGATCTAACACATCTCGAAAGAATTTTTTTTTCTAAAAATTCAGTTTTGTAATCAATTTTGCAATATAAAAATTAAATGGCTCAGAATACAATAACGAACCATCGGCTGGCCCTCGTAAATCAATCGGAGTATCTTCAAACAAAACTCCCGCCAAATTAATTCGAAAAGATAACAGAAACAACACGCCTGCTCTCTTCATCCAATTATAAAGAATAACCTCTGGGCTTGTGTCTCTCTCATTATTTCTCTAATTATACGAGGAAATTCCCTAGCCACACCAAGCTATGTTCTTCTCCCTCTCTGTTTCTCTCAGTGACTATATACTGTCAGTCCACCATAAATCCGTGTCGCGTCGCGGCTGCTGCAAGAAAAACTAATCCGGTACCTAGCGGAAATGAAAAGATAGACTCTGGGTGCGCGTGGAAGTCTCAACATCGCTCGTGTATATTCTCTCGTCTCTATGTCTAAATCTACATGTCGTATATCCATGTATAGTAGAATTCTACCGACCGGGTGGTGCAACGCATTGACCATTACTACTGATTCTTATCAATCTCGCATAGAGATTAAAAAGCTCCCCGCATTCTATCACCGCGCGGTACCTTATACATAGAAAACAATGACTCTTTGAAAAACAATAGCACAGCTCTTGACGGCAAGCGCAGGTATCCTTCGACTGCTTATACACACGTCTACGTGCCTCGCGTCTCGTATCGAAGACTCTCGCGATATATATCCCTGCCAACGCGCGCACGGCTGCTCCGAATCGCGAGGAAGACGGCGACAGCTCTAGAGCCCCCGCGCGCGTTCACGATCATCATGCGAGTGCGAGGAAGAAGTCCGAAAAAAGAGAGAGGGAGACAGTGTGTGTGGGTATAGGGGGGGAGGCACTCCACTGGTACGAGAGTCGAAGGTTGGCGGACTCGCGTACAGATAGCGCTGGGGTCGCGGCAGAGAGCGGCGGCTCGCGCTCGCGCGCTCTCTCTCTCGCTCACAGCTCTCGGCAGCAGCAGCAAGCAGCAGCTCCGAGACGAGGCCGGAGCTCAGTTGTCGCTCAGTTTGGCTCGGCGAGGCCAACGAGGAAGGAGATACAGACAGACATACACATACTGAGAGAGGGAGCACGTATCACGCACACACAAGGGGGTTCCCCATCGCCGCGCATGTATCTCTCTCTCTGTACTCGCGCTCCACGCATGTGTTGAGTTTATAGACGCGGGCCGCTGATACTTATTCTTCTACTGCAACACGTCTTCTGCTTCTTCTACCGCTACTTCTTCTTCTGCTGTTGCCGACGTTTAGACGGCAAGAGTTAAACGTACCTGCTGTTGTGTATGGAGCTGAGCAACCCCCGTGGGGTCTCGCTTTTTTTCTGCACTCGTCGAGAGACTTGCCTGAATAGGAGACAGAGGGACGAGAGGTCTACTTAACCCTGCAGCGTAGGACACGGTTGAAAAAAAAAGTGAAATCACGGTAGAGTGACCGGGAGACTCGGGCAGTGGGTCGTGGGAGAGAAAAAATTTTTTTTCCCCGACAGAGGAGGATCCCTCCTAATGAAGATCGCTACGACGACGACTACAGAGTGTCGGAGCAGTGCAGTGTGACAGTTTCTTTTTTTCTCGTAACCCGGTGCTTGGTGCCGCTGCTGCTCGCCTAGCGGGGAGGCGATAATAATCCAGTGTGTTGCGTAGTAAAATGCGAGCGGCGATGATTCCGCGATCGCCCGGAAGAACGGAGCGCACCCTCGGGATTCCCCGTCGTCTGGACACTTTGTTGTGGGCCGGCGCATAAAAATAGAAAGTGCGAGGAAGGACAGTGCGACAGAGAGTTGTAAAAGGGACGAATCATAAGGCGCAATAAAGTAGAACAATAGCGAATTATTAAAGACAGACCGAGCGTGCCGGGTATATACACTCGGGGCAGCTCTCTTTCCGAGGTGTCCGTGTGTACCGCTAAAGGTATTTTTTTCTCATCTCGCGCCGAGACCAAGTCCCGGCAGCAGTGTGTGACAGTTAGCGACTTTATGAATGCTCGACAGCTGGTGCGCGCCAGCGCTCCGCTGCCACTGTGTGCCCGCGAGTTGTAGTAGTACTACTACAACTACTACTACTACCAGCCGTAGCTGTAAACTGTGCGTGCAAGTTTAGCAGCAAGATAGCTAAAGTGAGTTTTCTGTTTTTTCTCTTTTTCATTCTGCTCTACGCATCAACAACCTTCGTCCTATCCATGGATCTGGCGCATCTGGACCTTCAACCATCAACCTCAACCTGAATCATCGTCATTATCAACATCCTGGCCTACAACTACTACTACGCTGAAAAATAAAAACATTGCATCGTGTTCGCGCGCTCTCTACCGACAACGCTACACGTGCTGGACCTCATCATCTGACACGCGCGTGTGTGTATGTGCGAAACGACGTGTCGATCGCCGGGCGTGCACAACGACGACGACGACAACTACGATCCATCGGCACCTGTGCCTCTGCATACGACCCAACTCGTCGGCGCTCTACGACGACGGGCACTGGCTGCTGCGCCTGCCCCTACGGCATCCGTCATCGTTATCATCGGCGCGCCGCTTCCGCGTTATCTCGGCTGGCGCACGAACTCTCTCGCCGCCGCTGCCGCCGCTCTCTCTTGCCCCTTCCATCACACCTGCCTATCCCCGTCTCGCTCCAACCCCTACCCTCTGCACCCGTCACCCCCTCTCTCCGTCTCGCTCGCTCGCGCGCTCTCTCGCTCCCGCTCCCGCATCCTCGCTCGCTCTCTTCCTCACTGACTCACATTCTCCCCCCACCACCCGACGACCCGCGGCGTGCACGCGCTTTCTTTATTTACCTCGCGATCTCGCGCGCGGTCACCACGTCGGCTACGACGACGACACTGTCGCGGACGATGACGCTTGGTCAACGGTGAACGCCAACCACACACATCGTTGATTGACTATCGCTGTCAATCCATCTGGATCATCGACGACTGATATTTACGCGCGGACTCCACCATCTACCTACACACGTATATATATACACATATATATACACACGCGCCGTTAACAAACCCATCGCCACCACTCACACACTAACTCTCGTCACTACTACCCCACGTGTGCGGCGTGTAAAATCGGCGCTACTACGACGATATTAAAATCGTTGATAAACAATCGCGATTTGCACCATCGCCGATCACGTGGCTTGCTCAACGGCGACGCTGTACGACAATGTGCACGCCGTGCCGCTATGCGGCTCCGGCGTGGCTCACCCTGCCTCCGTCGCGCCGATGGGGACAGTCACCGGAGCGGGGAATTCCACCGGGTTGACCTGGTGGAACATGATGAACGGTGTTCCCTACGAGGACAGTCCGCCGCCCGTAGCACCGACGCCCTCCCTCGTCTCCCTCCAGCAGCAGCAGCAGCAACAACAGCAACAACAACAGCAGCAGCAGCAGGGTCCGACGACCGGCTCCCATCAGCAGGCATCGACACCGACATCACCAGGCGCCCCATCCTCGGCAGCGACTTCACAACAGGCGGCACCCACGGCCAGCGCCTCCTCGACATCGCCGAGCGCCTCCTCGGTAGCGAGCAACAGCGCCACGGGACCGCTGCACATACCGGCGAAGCGGCTGACGGCTACACCGGTGGGCCAGACGAACTCCGCCGCGGCCCCGACGTACGGCGACGTCAATTGCATAGGCGGAGGCGAACCCAACGGTGGCCCCGGCGCCGGAGGCGTCATCCGGCACTCGCACTCGACGGGCTCCACGCAGGGAACGCCAGGTGGCTGGGCGAGCTACAGTCCCCACCACCCCCAGGAGAGCCACTACGCGGCCAGTGCGCCCCAGGACCCGCTGAGTCACCATCAAGCGTACGGGGGCACTAACCCCCCGACCTACTACACCAACCTGGCGACCGATCCTACCTCCGGCACGCCGACCGGCGCTTCAGCCAGGGACCAGCGCAAAAGCTCAACGCTGAGCTTCTGGTCGCCGGCTGCGTCGACCGGCACGGGCGGTAGCGTGGCCTCCGAGACGGAGTACAAGTACAACGCCGCTGGGGCCGGAAGCGCCGGCATCGCCACCACGACGTCGTCCACAGGAGCATCGGGTGGGGGCAGCGCCGGTGGCGCGGCCAACCCCGCGGTCAGCTGCCACCAGAACTTTGCGCAGAGCTGGTGCAACTATCCGCCCTACACGACGACGAGGCATCACCATGGGGTCGACAGCGGCGCGGCCCACCACCACGGGCACGGCCAGGCGAGCGTATCGTACTTGACGCCCTCGGCAGCGGACGACCGGGGACGCGTGGCTGCTGCTATGGTCGCCGAGGCGGCCTTCCCACACGACAGCTACGGTGGACTGAGGAACTACGGGGCGCCAGAACCCGTCACGTCGAGTCCCTATCCACCTCCAGGTAAGCATCGACTCCGTGATTTTTATCTTGCCTTTTTATTCAGCATAATCGTCGTCTCGATCTTTTTGGGGTCGCATATACTTTCTATGAGACTTTATATCTATATATACATTTGTTTTGTCTCGAAACGATTGAGACACTTTTATGTATTAACAATTAGAGTTTGAATATCATGTATATAAATGTATCACAGCAGCAGCAATATAGATATCTCTCTGATAAGTCTTACTCGTGATTAATTTAAAGTCAATTTTTTTTTTCGTTGATAATTCATGCTAATAAATTATGATAAAAAATTAAATACTTCTCACGAGTGGCTACATCATATTCCACTATATAAAAGTCCCGTTCGTCGAGCGCAATCGGCGTTTCATCCGCAAAATTGATATCAGCCGATTGCAGCAGACGGTCGAGCGATTGCGTCTCCCTCTTTCTCCAACCGATTCCCGCGCGAACGCGTATAGGTCAGGGTCGAGGAAGATCGCTGCCTCTCTCTGGCTGGCGGTAGCGCTACAACACCACCACCAGCAACGCAGCGCTACACGTGACGTCCTCCGGGACTTCACGCGCCACTAAAGTCGTAAAGTCAACGGTTTTCCGCGTCGTAAATTAATACTAAAATTTTACGCTACCCATGGATTACAGCTCCGAAATGATACAGCACGACGATAACGTTCGCGAAAGCACGTGGAGCGTGTTGGCGTTTGAGAAAAAAATCCCGCGATCTGCGACTCGCGCGGCCGCGATTACAGCTGTATACGGGGGTGTGGTGGTGGTGGGGAGGGAGCGAGCGAGAGACACGAGACGCGCGTTGGAAAAAAGCGAAAGCAAAAATCTCTTTAACGGCGTCGCGCGGGCGATAAAACGTTTTGTTTTGACGCGTGGCCGAGCGCGCCACGCGTGAAGCTATCGATAAAAACCGGAAGGACATGTACGACCATTACGCAGAGGAGAGGAGGGAGGGAGAAAGGGAGGTAGCAGGGGGGAAAGGCATTAAAAAAATTTTGTAGCCCCGTAATACGGCCTATGAATCGCGCTGTAAAATTCGAGCGCGGATAATTGTCGCACTAAAAAATCAAGTCATCATTCATTCATCTAGCCCGGCCGAGAAGGAGCCGCTGCTGCTGTTCCCGCAACCGGCCGCTTCACTCCTTTTTTCTCTGTCTCTCTCTCTCCTCTCTTTCTCTCTCGCTCACTAGCGCTCTTTACTTCCTTAAAGTCTCGTTTTCTTTCTCGCGTTGTCTCTCTCTTTCTCCTTCGTTCTCCCGTGGCTAGAGGGAGAGAGCGAGAGACCCTTCAGAGCTCGTGAAACGTCGCATGAGCAACAACGAACGGCGGCGGGTTTATTGGCGGCCGTAACTCGTAAACTCTGGCGCGCGCCTCCGATCAGCTGATCCGTTCCATGACCCATGCGTCTCTCTCTCACTCTCCACTTCTCGTTCTCTCTGTCTCTCTTTCTCTTTTATCTACTAACTTTGCCCTTCGACTCTTCCCTCACGTTGTGTTATTATCTACTACCGACCACGCATTTTTAATTAATATACAACTAACCCGCGGAAAAAATAGAGTCCCGGTTTAGAGTGCGACCACAAGCACAGATTTGCATAAATTTCGAGGTTTATTTTCGACGGGCAAAAGGTTGTTTTGGTTTGCATGCTCGCGTGCGCAAAACTGTTTTCTCACTTTTCGAGACACACATGCACTGACGTGAAAATAGAACACTTGGTTCGCAGACTGTTTTTTCAGTGTATGTGTGTGTGTGTGTGCGTGTGAGCGTGGGTATATACATCGCGAAGCCAGCATTGGCAATAATAACTGTATACAGGCCTCTTTTTAATCAAGCTCGAAAATGAGAAACTTTTCCTTTCCCTAGCTTCAGTGCGTGTAAGAGAGAGAAGGAGAGAAATGTGCGCGCTTATTAAGATTCTTATAAATGCAAATTAAATATTCTTACATGATGAGCACGTGAGCATTTAGACCAGTTGCTCGATACCGAATCACAATAAATAACATCATTTCCTTCTCTCTCTGCTCGATTGAATTCTGAGAAGCCGCGATATTCCGCTTCTCCCATTCCTTTTTTTTCGTCCAAATTAATCCGACGATAAAAATCGATAGAGAAACTTGTCGGGTAAGTATCTCTCTCTCCCTCTCTTTCTCTCTCTTCTCATCTCCTTCTTAGCGCGAGATCGACCAGATGAAAATAGACACGCGGGAGCGTAACGGAATCGCGGTACGCGCCACCGGTAGTTTTTCCGTCGCCCAATAGATGGCAGCTGCATTATCTTAGCTCGTTCAAACGGGAGATCCTTCGGTGTATAGCGCAGCACACTCGCGCAGTCTCCCCGCTCTTTAGCCTCGAAAAATGACGTCGTCGGATTGTAGTCGTGCTCTCGCTATGTCTGTCTCTGTCTCCCTCTCGGTCGCTCGTTTCATCTCTCTTTTTGTCTCTCTCCCTCTCCCTCTCTCTCTCCCGCGCTAGCTTACTGCGCTGCCGCCGACGCTGTACACACAAGCGTCTCATAAACACTCGAAAGGAAAAAAAATAACCTCACGATTCTCGTGTCTCGCTCTCTGGCTCGTTCCCTTTCGTTCTAGCGCGGGCTCACGAGGCTGGATTTTCTTTATGATGAAGCGGGCTCGATTTAGTCGGGAATTGACTTTTGACACGAACGGAATATTTTTAGTCGGAGATTAATGAATTTACGTTGTTGTATTTAAATAACTTTTTCTGGACTCGAAATAAAAGAGATAAATATATAAAGAATATACTTTGAAAATCTAAATTTTGTCCTTGATAAATTCTATGTTTTGTAAAAAGAAGTTTAATCTATAAATATATACAGTTTGATACCTTCGATAAGATTACGAAAGACTCTAAAAATCTTTTGCTCCAAAACCATTTAAATTTCTTGAAAATAAATTTGAAAGAAAGTTTAACCATCAAAATATCATTTATATGTCAATACATTAACAACGAAGATACAATTTTAAAACCTTTAAAAACTCCGACTATTCTCTTGCAATTTTTTTCATCAATAACAGACAATATAAGACAGACTCGTATTTCCCAACCTTGCGCAATATTAATTTCCACGTGACGAACAACGACAGATGCGGCAAAAAATCAACAGAAGTTGCAACTACGCTCGACCTTTATTTCTTTTAATACGATATCAATGAGCCCAAGTCATCGCTGAAACACGTGAATAGACCAAGTCACTCCTCTCTATATACATGGGCGTAGTCAGCCCGACGCCGAGCAAACGAGGCCTGATTAAAGCGAACTCGCAGCATCTAAATATATATATACCCACACAGACAGACGCACACAACAAACGCGGAAAATCCGAGACGCGTGAAAAAAAGGTTTTCCCGTTTCACGGCGCATCGAACGCGCGTGTGTCTCTCTGATCCCCGCGGCAGCGGCACCCTCGCGACGAAAAAGCCCCGAATATTCGTAAATCAGCCGAGGACAATGCCCGGCGCTCGATATTAACTTGCCCCCTCTCCTCTCTTCTCCATCGAAGAATCGGTATCACGACTATATATGCTCACTCTGCCGGCGTCGTCGTCGTCGTCACACTCGAGGCTTTGCCTTTTTCTCCAACCCTCGCGCGCCGTACGCATCTGTATGCGTGCCCGTGTAGGGGAGCCAGCCAGCTAGCGCACGCATATGTGTGCGTGTATAGAGAGAAGACCGGAGGCCAAAAGCCAGAAATCCCCCCCTCGGGTCGTTTCTCGTGTAGATATACGTGCGTGCCTGCGTGTATATATATCGACGCTCGGGAAATGCGAAAAAGCGTCGGGGAGCTTTTTCCTTGCACCCTTGGTATGCTCGGGTGTGGGGAGGGAGAAAATCATTTGCCATTTACGGAAGTGGTGTGGGTGCACGGGCGCGCTACTCGTATATGCCAATCGTTCTCTTCAGTTGAGCGGCCGATTAAATACGTGGAGGAGATGCGCATGTGTGTGTCCGCGTAGGGACTAAACTGCGCTAAGAATAATAGCACCTTGTGTACATAAATGTTGATGAAATATCTTGTATAATTGTAAGCAACATTTTTACGAAAAAAATACAATTTTTTTTTTATTTTTTAATTAAAATTTTCTTGATTTTACTTTTTACTGTTGCAGTATTAATCATTATAAATTCTTTCATTATAAATTTTACAAATTATTTTGGACTAATCCCATTGAATTTGCATATTTGAAAAATATTTTTATAAACTGTAAAAATCTAAAATCACCGCTCTAACCTTCCTTCATACATTTTCCGAGTACATTCAATGCGCCATTGTCTCTCGTCTCTCTATCTCTCTCACGTGAGCTGCATTTTTCCTCGCTCGCGTGCTGCACTATTGTCTCACCCAACAGCATCATCGCACTTCCGAGGGTCAGAAATATAAAGGCACAAACACCGCATGGCGCCGTACTGACGCCTATACCAGATACAAACCTATAGTCACACACAGCGCGCGGGAAAAACGATATCCGTCAATGGGAAAACCGCGAGAAAGAGAGAGAAAACACGTGGGGCGCTCCTCGACGTAGAATGCGAAAGAGAGAGAGAGAGAGAGCAAGCCCGCGCGCGTGGGTGAGAAAACAAAGGAGCCGAAAGGCGTCGCGAGCGCCTGCGAAGGGAGGGATAGAGCAAAGGCGGCTGTGGGTGGTTGAGGGGGAGGGAGGGAACACAAGGTAGCGAGAGTGGAGTCCACGAGAATAGCGAAACGGAACAGTTTATGCGTCTGGCGGTCGTAGATAATATCATGAAAGGCGATTAAACGGCATATATGCCACACTGAGCGAAAGTCATGAATTTAAATCTCTCTTTCTCTCTCCTATCATGTGTCTCCCTCTCGCGCCCGCTCCATTAACGACCGTCGCGCGCCGCCCGTGAGCGAGCGTTTCTACATGTACGGGGGGGAATCTTCGATTTTCCGATTTTAATCGTGTATTTACGATGCTCGCAATTACCAGTGTGTATAGAGCTACCTCGCCAACCACGTGAGCATACGCGTGCGCCTATCGGCACAAAACATTGTATATAGAGATACACGTTGTATAGTTTGAATACAGCTTGATGTATGCGCGAGATAAAAATACCTATGTTGGCCTAGTCATCGGTGTGTAGTAGCGTGCGCCTGCATATATATACGCGATATGCCTCGATAACCACTGCGAGAGATTTGCATTTTCGCATGTAGATTATATACGCTAGATACGCGATTTTTCATTAATTATGGTAAGTTTGATTTATCAAACTGCTTCTGTTAATTAAATCCACGAGGCTTATTAATGGAGAAACTTCTTCCGTATCGATTCTGCTATTAAACGAAAATCAAGATCTTTTTTTAATGAATTTTGGTGATATTTCATTTTCTGGCGTCACAAAGTTGAACAAAAAATATATTAACTTTGAAATGCAAATTGAATCGTGGAAAAAAGATAAAACAAAAACAAAATTCAATCAGCTACTTTATTTAGAACGTAGGAGGAAATCTTCGCGTCTCTTCAAATTTCTCAATTTAAGCGCCAATCGTCCGATATCACACGCACCCGTCTATATAAGCCCGCTGCTGCGACTCTCGCTACTATACTAGCCATCCTCCATCTCTACCGCACCCGCGCTCTCTCTCTCTCTCTTTCTCTCTCTCTCTCCTACTACTACTACTACTACTACCACCGGCAGCCTTGGCGTTCGCTCGACATATCGCCATTTGTTTCCACGAATCATCAACGCGGCCAGCTATAGCGGTGCAGCGCGAAATGACGACACACACGCGCGCGCGTGGCTATAAATTATAAAAATACGCCATCCTTCGCATTGCGCTAATTTGAAGAACGTATAGGTATGTACGCGTACTGTACTTTGAAAAAAAATAACTCTTTTTTCTCTGCGTTGACGTTAAATTATATGTTTTGAAAAACACCGCGAGGTTCGACATTGAAAAACGGAAAAAAATGTTAATTATATATAATTTAATTATAGAGCGTGGAGCTAGAGCTAGAGTAAAACAGAAACTTCCTGACGGATTAAACTATACTTCGTTGCACTCGGATGTAGCTCTATACTCCGTTTTAAAATGTTTCACTAATTAATTAAAACCTTTTTCCCGGCTGCATGCGTACATTTTCGACCTGTTAAACGGTAAAACTAAATTGTATATAAGTTTGATATTGCGTATAAAATTCAAATTGAATAGCATTAAAATCGAATAAATTACCCAGCATGAACACAACCATTGCTACCTGAAAAAAAAATTCCCCGCATACGTTCGTCGAGCCTCGGCAGCAAAAAATTAATCCCCCCATCGCGCGCGTAATGTCTCAAGAGGAGCAAAACAGCAGCCGGGCCGGAGATCATTGCGAACTGAAAAAGACGCCACGGAGTTTGGTGCCTCTTAAAATCGGATTAAACGCGTGCGCACGCGCAGAAAAACCATACCGGTACCCTGCATTCGCGCGACTGCAAACAAATACGGGTCCGAGAGAAAAAATAAATAAGTAGCCGCTTAACGAAGTAATTACGCCCGCCGAAAAAAGTACCCCTTGGACGAAATTTACGACTGTCCGCGATAATGACGACGAGCTCAGACGATTCTCTTCCCTCTCTTCCTCCTGTGCGCTTCTCGAAGGCGTGTGTCGTACACACAAGCGGAGAACGGTAAGGAGCGATAAATTGTCAGCGCATTGATATACGGCACGCATGCGCGAACTGTATAATACCACGCGCGAGCCGGTAGTATATACATACAGGAGGTAATATCCCTTCTCCCCTTAATGATGAATTTAGAAGCCGTGATTAGCCGCTAATGGCCGATAACTTTGCATTCGCCAAGATCTACACGCGCTCCTGTAAAAATCGCGACATCCTCTTTATATACATCACCTGAATCTCGCTTTCTATAATATAAATTATACGGGTATCCGCGAGTTGAATAAAAAAGTTCTGATCCAGATATCGAACGAATTAATTATTATCGATCGTCGAAAGTTAATCATATACCCTCGGTCGCTGTCTGCGTCGTTAAGTCTGCTGAGACGGGACGAAACCGCCTCTGCTATAACGGATTCCTCCCTCCCTTCCCCCCGTGCATATACCAACGGCTGTAGTACTACGCCAATTAACGGAACACTGCGAGCAAGAGCCTCGATCTTTTTTGCTCGCTTTTTCGTATGGGCTGTAACAAGAAAGAGCCTCTCTGTCTTTCTTGCTCAAACCGTGTACTATATATGCGACCGAGCGGAAATGTATAAAGATGAAAGGGCCGAACCGCGAACAGAGTCGAGATTCTTCGGTCTCCGCGCGCGAGTGATCCGATTGTTCGACTTTTCGTGAGACTAGAGGAACTTGCTGGCATTTTTCAATGAGAAATAATAGGAGAGTAAAATCGCTCGCGCAAGAACTACGCAGTAGGTTTGGTTTTCTATAGGATATGCTGCTGTTGATGTTTGAAACAATCGTATACATTTATATACATTATTAATATAGTTCTTATATTTTTCTATAATAATTCATTATAATAATTTAAAAACATATTCACACAATTATTTAATAAAATAAGAGAAGTGTTGAATCTACGTTGGTGTCAGATTTTATCGTAATAAAGTATAAATTTATTTACATCATAAGTACACTTTCTTCTGGTCAGTACACTGGTACTCACTTTCCTTAGAGATCATAAATTTTGACCTGCATAATTACTGTTAATTATTAGACTACTGGTTCCACTGTTCCTACTTGATTTACTGTTGGGCTCAAGTTTTGGGCAAAATTGTACCTGTTACGTATACCTGGAATGAATTTCACAGGAATTAAATTTCTTTTGCAGAACAGTGACAAGCCAGTAGAAGTCAAGCAAGGTCGAGTCATTAAATCTACCCTAATTTGCCCAAACTGACCGCAGCCCATAAACTAATTATGACTGCACTAAATTTTTACAGTCTTCGCCTACCTGCAGTCAAAATGGCCGAATAAAGGCCACGTGTCATTACAGCCATAAACACGTAGATTCAACACCCATAAATTATGTAAATTTCTCGTGTAATGAATGCGCTTTACAACAATAGTCTAGCAATAAAATGCAACAAAAGGATCATATTAAAGGCCAACTAATTGTGTTAAGTGATGTGGGGTTCCTCCCCATCTTCCTTGTTTCCGACAGGTTCGCTGGGCGTTGGGGTCGGCGTCGGCGTCGCGGGCATGGGCGTCGGCGGCGCAAATCCCCTGGAGTGGACCGGCCACGGGACAGTGCGCAAGAAGCGCAAGCCTTACTCCAAGTTCCAGACGCTGGAGCTCGAGAAGGAGTTCCTCTTCAACGCCTACGTCTCGAAGCAGAAGCGTTGGGAGCTGGCACGCAACCTGAACCTGACCGAGCGCCAGGTGAAGATATGGTTCCAGAATCGGCGCATGAAGAACAAGAAGAACAGCCAACGCCAATCGCAGCAGCAGAACAACAACAACAACAACAACAGCCAGGCGAACAACGCCAACCACCACAGCGCGGCGGCAGGCCATCATCACCCGGGAAGCGGCCACGCGAGCGTCCACCACGTGGCGGCGCAGGCGCACCACGCCAACGGCTCGGCCAAGCATCATCAGTGACCCGTGCTGTTCTCTGGCGTCACGTTTGGCCACGGTCCGCACGGCTCCAGTTCCGGCCTCCACGCTGGGAGCAGCAGCAGCAGCGCTGGCAGCGCCCACAGTGGCTTAGTACCAGGCGCTAGTGGGAGCCATACCAGCCACGGGCTCCACGTGTCCCAGGTGGGGGCTTCCTCGTCCTCGTCCTCTGCCGCCGCGGCCGCAGCTGCAGCCTTGGCTCACGTGTCGACGCCGCTGCACTCGCACAACCATTCGGCGCACGGCCAGCTGTCGGGTGCGAGCTCGCACGTGAGCGCCCACCAGCACAGCGTGCTGCTGCACCAGAATGCCCACGGGCTGGCGGCTTAGGACGACCGAGAACCCAGCGCGGGAGGAACACTCGTCGACGCCAGAGACGACTACTACTATTACTATCATTATCATCGATCGCAGTATCATCATCATCACCACCACCAGCAACAGCTCCACTATCAGGATTATTATCACCACCGAGCGACACCAGAGACAAGAGTCGCGGCGGTGGCAGCGGCGGCGGCAGCAGCGGCTACCTGCTACCCGACCGATTCTTCCTCTCCATTTTCTACTAGTGATTCTTCGAAGCTTGATTTCCTAAGGGAGCTCATGCGGTCTGAGCTAGAAAAGATGAAGACTCATTGGCAGAGCGGCGACACCGCCTCCGAGACGGCGGACAACGAGCCGACCACGTAACTTTACGGTATAGGAGACTCGAGAGAGAGGTAGAGAAATCAATCGGAAGAGGGAAAACGAGCCAAAAGGTAATGACGAATTAAGAGAACTTATAGCCGTGTAAATAATAATAAATCGACAAAGAGATGAAAAAAATGTGTTCGCGCGGGCGGCGTGTTTGCCGCCAACCTATAGAGACTCGGACGGGGACTAAGTGCAAAAATCGTCGCTGGGTTCGAGCGCCGAGAGGAGGCCGTGTGTTAGCTTCAATCAAGTCGATGTTGGTCACACATACATCCTGCGCGTAGAGTGCAGATCAGCTGCGCGGCGCACGTACTGGACGTTCGATCGGAATAAGATCGTTGCGACAAACGTGTGTGCGCGCGATCGCCTCTCGATTTCGTATATACATAATATAAATAGGTAAAGGATTGCTTGTTTTTTTGTAGATGTGAACTGAATTCTGAAGTAATTTTATCTAATCGTCGTACTTAAGCATTAAGAGCAAGAAAGAGAGGTGTGTAAAGTGCATGAGATGATGATAATATGACGATGTGTAACGCGACGCGAGAGAGAGGATCGGTCACGCGCGGCCGAACGACGTGTTTGTAGCTCAAACCGAAGGTACTCCCTTAATCGTTTCCTTTTTGTCTCTCGGAGAGACACGAGTATATAGTTTAATGCAAATAGTTGTCGAATAGTTAATGAATAATGATTATTATTATTATTATTAATATTATTATTATTATTATTATAAACGACACCTGTGAGAGCGAAACCAGTGAACTAGTTTGATCGCCTGCAATTGTGAGTGTGAGTATGTACGTGGACGAGCGGTAAACATTGTACAGGGAATGCGTGCGTGTGTGCGTTTTGCGTGATATATATTATACATATATAAATATATATGAGAAAAATGATGTATAAGAGACGACGACTGCAGTCGCGGTGTCCGGTCGATATCGCAAACGCGCGACAAGACCATGCACTCGCCTCACGAGCAATCATCTGTCCAATTCGTAAACTCGATAGTATTCTCTCCTGCAGTTTTTAGCGTATATATAGCGAAAAAGAGCTGGACAACGTGGATTGAAAAAAAAAACAATACAATTTTTAGAGTAATTAGTGTCACTTAGTGTGTCCCCGGATTTCCCTTTTCCCCCTCATTCCTATAGCCCATTCCCCCGTGTATCATTATGTTGTCCTCCTATCATCCCAGTTGTGCGTGTCAAGAATAGCTTCCCCTACTCTCGATTTTCCCCATTTCTTTTCGCACCCTTCCAGGCTGGATGGACGCAGTTATTCGCGATCTCTTCCTCGTTGGCAAGTATTTCTTAACATTTTTTCGTAACATACTTAATCCAAATGTTAAATGTTTTTTCATCGAATCGTGGTTTATAAATGCAGTTCCAAAAGATTTACTTGAATTTATAACTGTATCTCATTTTATTGTTTGCAAAATCAATTGAATAATAGAACGATCAATATTTAACACATTATTGGATCGTAGTTAAATGTTTACCCACATGTCAAGTCAATCTACATAATACATCAGAAAAAATTTTTAATATTTATTAAATTTTTTTTTCAATTTTCCACAAGATAAGAGTTTGAGTGAATTTTCTGGAACAATATAATAATTACAGTACATAAAGTTAATCTGCATTTCTCTAAAGTAAATATTTTTATACATTAAATCAATAGAATTTTTCGCGAGTCCTCTATCCAGTCTCTCGCGTAAACTTTTTCCTAGACGTAATTTGATAGTAGGCGAAATGAACAGAAAAAAATGTAGTTACAACTATGTAGCAGAAGCACAAACAAGAATGAAACAATGGGG
>JAPYZO010008302.1:0-22422 GCA_030522905.1 Torymus flavipes | reverse complement strand
TTAATGTGAAAACAAACTAAACATAGAAATAAAAGTTTTTTTCTTACGGCAGCTGGATTCGATCCCGAGACCGTTAGCCTCGAACAGAAAATTAATAGTGCTAGCCCTGCGTAAACGTAAGGGCGTAAGTAGGTTTGCCGTAAGGGCCCCCAGCAAGGCGCGTAACGGGGTGCAGGTACGGCCCGGCCCGGACTGAGAAGGCCTAAATTTGCCTGAAAATCACCTTACAAAATATTTAGATATTAAACTAGGGCTACGTGAATGGCCCTCGCCTGGCCCTGATATGTATCAAATCAGACGTACGCCTTACAAAGCCCTGATCAAGCCTTGATATTTCAATGACATGTCTGGATTTAGCAGGTTAAAAATATTTTTTTTCTATTTCTTACGTTAATGTTATTACTATAGAGTAACACGTTTGTGCTTTTTGAAAAAAGTTTATTGAAGTATTTTAGATAACTTGCAACGCTTACAAGGTAGTTAAGCAGTAAATCAGTAAACAGTGAGAAGTACGAGATATGCTCGGGAAGCCCGCCAGGGCCGGACCAAAAAATAACTTATAATTAATTTGCATAATAAAAAAAAAATTAATTAAGTCGAGGTTTTCAATGTTTTGTTAATTTAAAAGCACGACAGAAAGTATTATTGGTGTGTCAATTTTTACTATGTAACATAGTAATTTTTAAAATAGTCATAATAATTTTTCTAAACCAAATGTTAGAAGAATTATTTCAAATATATTAATTATTATAATAAAATGTTCCATAATTTAAGTGTGTCCCAGCGTTACTATAAAATATTGTAATTTATCATATATTTATAATAAATTTGAATAGAGCATTTCTCTCAATGTTTACTTTACAGCCTGTTTTGAGGTCGTAAAGTTGTATCTTTACTTTGTTGATATGAGTCCGTAAAATACAACTTAACGGAATCAAAACAGTCTGTAAAGTACATCCTTTACGGTCTGTTTTGAAATTGTAAAGTTGTATTTTACTTTACGGATATAAGATCGTAAAGTACACATTTTACGGGTAGGTATAATAAAAATTAGATTTAAAAAAAAATATATTTTAAAAAAAATTTAAGGAATTACGTCCAGAAAAAAAATATTGAAGTTAAATCATATTTGATATTCCAATATTTTGTATATAGCAATGCTACGAGTGAGATGTCGCAGGTAAATAAATGAGTAGAGATGACTTGATAAAAAAATGTCATGGAGTGACTCGGCGGGGAATCGAACCCAGCGAGGTTGAAAATAATCACGTAATTTTGTGAACATATCAAAATTACGTAATTATTTTCAACCGGGAGGACCTTCCGTTTTCGCGAGGGGTACTCTGTCCGTTGAGCTACCCATATCTGTGCGCGTCTTACTTCGAGTCATCCTCATATTGCATAAATGCAACTCGATCTGCCTCGTTACGTTGTGCAGTGTATGCTCACATAACCGCAACAGTGAATTATAAATTTGATCAATTATTCATTTGAGTTATTATTATTCAAAATTATAGAAACGATACAGATCGAGAAGTAAAATAGTTTGAGTATACGAAACTTACAAGGAGAGTGCACATCCTCTGAGAAACAAATTTTCGCGGGCATTTGAGAGTCGATTTCTGGTATCTAAAAATAAAGCCCAGTGCTCACATTTCCGTCAAATAGGCCCTTTTTCTTGAGATACAGACAATCTCATCTCAAATATCCTCTATTTCGTATGAAAAAATCATATCTCTTTTATTGACTGGCACATTGCAAGTATTTAAAATAACAAAACAAGGGATTACAAAAGTAGACAGTAAAGCTGAAATTTAAGCTATGATTCGTTAAAAAATATTAATTTTTCAGAAAATTATAAGCAATCAAAAAGATAGCGTAAGAAAATGGTTAAAAATTTTTTTTTCATTTTAAGCAATTAAATAAATTGTATTTTAAACCATTTTCTGACGATATCTTTAATTGTTTATAATTTCCTGAAAAATCAATAGTTTTTAACGAATCATAGCTTAAATTTCAGCTTTTACTACTGTCTACTTTTATAATTTTTATCCTCATTTTCTGATTTTAAATCTTTGCATAGTTATAGTCAATAGGAGAGACTGAATTTTTTAACGAAATTGAGGATACTTGAGATGAGATTCTCGATCGACTCTCAAATGCCACGAAAATCCGTTTCTCGAAGGATGTACACTCTTGTTGTTAGTAAAATCTCTGGTGCAAATCGAAAATGTATATATGTAAAAAGTGTAAATTTCTGTATAAAATGTATGTAAATGTAAGTGCATGTAAAGGTCGTAAATGGAACATGGATTTACATTTATTTACATTTATTAACATTTATATATGTTTTATTAGAGAAACTTATGTTTATTTATAAAAATATATATTTTATTTTGATGTCGTAAATAATGATATTCAATAAATGTAAACATACATTTATATTTATATTAATTTTCGTAAAACTTGTAAATTATAAGTCTTATATAGCGAAAATTTCAGAAAATGTAAAAAGATATATATATATATATATATATATATATATGTATATAATTTTTCTAAACTTCTCACTAAACTATATTATATTTAAATAATCATGAAAATGTATATAAATGTATATAATAAGTGTAAAAAATGTTTCAATTGCGACATTTGGCTACATTTATTTAAGTACATTTATATAAACTTTTCACATTTATATACATTTTCTATTTCCATCAGGGAGTAATTTCAAAGAAAAATATCTAATAACTACCATTTTTTCAGAAATTATTAGGGTAGACGACTACAACTATGAACTGACCAATGCAGTTGAAAGTGATAATTTCTACACGCTTCGTAATAGTGATTATGCAGAAGTTAAATGCGAGTCCCAAACCGGAAAACAGTGAGTGTCATAGTAATATATTAAACTATTATTCCTTCGTAAAACATTATCAGTCGACGACACATTTTTATTATAGCGCACAAAATAATTTCCTATTTTCGTTGTAATTCTTTATTAAAATTATATATTTTTTAAAGATGTTAATTATGAAATCTTATTTCTAGTATATAAGATACATAGAAATAATATTTTATCATTAGCAACCTTAATATATATTTTTAATAAACAATTATAACGAAAATAGGAAAAAAATCGGCTTTACGATATTACGATATAATATCAACATCGTATCGTGCCGTATTGATTTTCAAGACAATATCGATACAATGTCTAGCAAAATCATTCAAGACGATACCGATATTTTTATTACGAGATTTTCGATATTATCGAGCTCCATTAAATAGCCGGAGGAGACGAGTTCCATGTAGAAGAGGAAGGCACGTAGACGTGTGACACTAAGCAAGACGATTATTTAAACAATTCTTTAATCTAAACAGCTGGGGGGTGCAAGGTCCTTGCATATAATGGTTTTACGTAGACGTGCGACACTAAACAAAATTTTGTTTATTTTTCTTTACTTTTCTTCAAAATTTTCTTCACTTTTAAACAGTTTAAAATTGTTTTGTTTGTTTATTAATAGTTATTATCAGTTTTCTTCAGTTATTAACTGTTATGTTCAATTAACGAATTAAGTTATGTATAGCAAAATTTTCCAATATTTTCATTATATTTATAAACAGTTTTCATCCGTGTATAACTGTTGTCTTCAGTTTTATAATTGCATATAACTGTAGATAACTGTTAAAAACTGATATAAACAGAAGAAAACTGTTAAAAACTGAAGATTAATGTTGTCTTTGTCTCAATTCCGACCTTTTTCTGCAGTTAATTTATGTTTTCTTCCGTTTTCTCAGTTTTTCTGATAGCTGCAGATATCAACTGTTTTCAGCATTAATTTTTTTTCACTAGGGTGTATTTATAAAAATATATATTTTGTCATAAATAATGTAATATAATAAATTTAAATACATTTTTTATTTTTATATACATTAGTGTAAAACTTGTGAATTATAAGTTTTATATACCGAAAATTTAAGAAAATGTAAAAAGATGTATTTGCATTCATATACATTATCCATTTCCATCAGGGAAGTATCAAATCAAAAATCAAATAAAAAATAATATAGAAAAATGTTGGAAATTATTTTTTACGTAAATACATTAGTTGTTGTTTTTTTTTTATTTAAGTGAACTTGAAAAAAAATATTTTTGAACCCATAAAATATGCAATAAAAATCAGCTGGAATATCTTTTAATAAGGTAAAAGCGAGGTAAAAGTGTTATTGTTCGGCTTAAAAAGCTCCTCTTTGAGCTATAACTCATATAGAATCACCGTCAGCTTAGAAGTAGGTGATAGAGTGATTTTATTTCGGAGCAGCGAATGAAAGAAGCGGAGATGCGCGTGGCTGCGTGACTGCGATACGTTATGCTCATTGCATCTGCCTTGACCTCACGGTCACATCAGAGGTACCGGTGTGTGCGGACAGTCGCAACTCGCGTGCCAGCAATACCTGTTAGCATTTATCGTTAATTTAGCGTTCATCTTCTTGGGATTACTTCTCTGGTAGAAATTCATCTATATGAAATGGCCAATAAGTTAGAAAATAGCTAGTAAAACTGGCTAATAAATGGCTATGATGAAACGATTTTCATCTATTTTTTGGCTATTTCTTAGATTGACGTAAAAACAAAATTTTTGTATTTTATTTACTTATACTAATTTTATCTTTAATGAAAGAGCATTAAAGTGTATTGAATGGCTTACCAAAATATAAACAAATAACATTAACTAATAAATCATTTGCTGTACTCGTTCTATAAATAATGCAGCGAAACTTAATTTCTCCATCTGATTCTGTCTCTCTCACTCCTTGTCATAACTGCATGCCCTCTACTAGCTATTTCCAGACTAGAAAAACTGATCAGATTTAATACCTTTAAAATATTCAAGATCAAGCTTGTGTTTGTCTTCGAAAAGCTCATTCTACTTTGCGATCCATTCAAGGGCCAAATAATGGGAGAAAAAGCGTTTCATCGAGAGCTAGAAACTGGACACGAGAGATTCTCATTTTATAGCAAGTTTCTAATATAAATCGTCAGTTATTAGTTATAAAATGTTTTGAATTTCCACCAGGGTTGTTTGTTCGTCAATTTGAAATATTTTCGAAATCAATTGTTCACTACAAGACAATTATGCATTTTATTGCTCTAAAAAAATACTTTTTTTAATTGAATTCTAACATTTAGATTATTGTTAACATCAGTTTACTTTATAGCTGTCGTATGAAAATATTATTTTGCAAATATTTACTTAATGTATAATATAACTTAAATTTACTTAACTTCACTTATTTAATTTTTTACTTTGTATCTAATGAAATGACATTTTGGTATCGAAATAGTAAAGAATGTCTTGTAAGAAATGCGGAAAATGCGGAATCATCCGCATGAGTTATAAATAATGTTTTTGCGTTAGGGCGTAGATGATATTTTTTTAACCAATGTGCTGAAATATTTTGTTTTACTAATTGTTTCTAGCACTGTTCTAGACTGAGATTTCAAAGAATTTACAGAGTATGAAAAAGTACTATAAATGAGACGGAAATGAAAAGATTTTGATAAATTATTTTAAAAAAACGGTTTGTTTTTTAGGTGGCACAGTGTTCTGGCGGCAGTGCAGGACGATCCAATTGTCTCGCGCGACGTCAGCTGGAGTAAAGTGCCACGCGATGCTCTGCCGCTGAACGTTCTCATGTTCGGCTTTGATTCGCTCTCACGCAACACGTTTGCGCGAAAACTGCCGCGCTCGTATCGCTACATGCGCCAGCAGCTCGGCACCCAGGTCCTCGAGGGCTATAACATCGTGGGCGATGGTACGCCTCAGGCCCTCATACCCATTCTCACGGGTAAGATCGAGCTTGAGCTGCCGGAGACTCGCAAGCGCATGGGTGACAAGGCCAGCTACGTCGATGTCTATCCCATGATCTGGCGGGACTACAAGAAGGCCAGCTACATCACTAGCTTTATGGAGGACGTCCATCACATCGGCACCTTCACCTACAGGCTCAAAGGATTCAACGAACAGCCGACGGATCACTATATGAGGACCTACTACCTGGCGGCCTCCCAGTACTTCAAGTATTCCAAGCAGTTTTGCATGGGAGGCATTTCTAGGCACATGGTGAGCGATTTGACCTTCCTTATCTCTCTTGAGAAAAGTTTTATTAACTAAAATTTAGGAATGCTTGGACAATGAATTAATATAAAATTTGCAAATTAACAACAAAACGTTTGAAAAAAAGGATGGCAAACCTATAGCTTACCTTAATTTTATATAATGAATAACTTCTTATTATATCAATATATGGGCCCATTAAGGGCAATGTATGGGAGATATGCTCCTCGGCTCTTTCGTAAGAATAATTAAAAAAAAAAAAAAAAAAGAAAAAAAATTGTGTTGCTTATCATCCACTAATCTATTCAGTTATATGTTTATTAACCCTAGTGGAAATCGTTTTTGTGAATAACTGTAAATAACTGAAAATAACTGAAAATAATTGTTTGGTTTGAGACGTAAATAACAGTTATTTTCAGACTTATTCACAGATATTTACAATTACTTACAGTTATTTACACTTTTGTGAATTAATAATTTTTTTTTCCCTATATAAAAAAGTCATGACCGGATGTTGTGAAGCCAAAATAAAAGTTATGTGATTGGCTCATGTAGTGCGCATGCGTCTAAGTCAGGAAGTCGAAATGTTTTCTAGGTTAGGGCGCGCAACGCGCGCTGTTCAAATCTCTAGTAATTGTAAAAAAAGTACTGATAACAGTTATTAACAATAATTTACAGTTTTTTTCTGTTATTTACAGTTATTTACAGTTAGTTACAGATATTTGCAGTTATATACATTTAATTTTTTTAGCTATACTAACAATTTTATTTTCCATCAACAAAATTGTAAATAATTGTAAATACCTGAAGAAACTGTAAATATCTGTAAATAACTGTAAAAAACTGTTAATAACATTCATCAGCACCTTCATTTTTACAATTATCATTTAAAAAAACTTTAAATAACTGTAAATAACTGTAAATAACCGTTAGTTACGTCTCAAACCAAACAATTGTTTTCATTTATTTACAGTTATTTTCAGTTATTTTCAGTTATTGACAATCATTTTCAGTTATTTACAGTTATTTTCAGGTATTCACAAAAGTAATTCAGTGGGTAGCCTGCAAGTCTATTCATTTTTTTCTCTTTTTTTATTTTTTACAGTTACAGTACGTTCCCAATAAGATTAATTTTTAGCCATACATCTCCCATATATTGCCCTCATCTGACTCGTAATTGCCCATATTTGTCCAACACTGTGGCCAATATATGGTCCACAAAATTTTGTTTACGCGGGAGTATTATAGTTTTGAACTATGAGCTTCATCAGTTTCATTGTGATTCAAATATTGTTTTAAACATTTTAAATGTTCTAACGTTGTGATATGATTATGAAATTTACTATCAAAATTAAACTTATCGTCAAGTTTTAGTACATCAACAACGTAATTCGACAATTGTATATCGACAAGGTTTACTACCCATTTGTTTTTTTATCTTTTTATGCGTGAATTCGTTAGTATGACCCTAGGGGAAAAAATTTTTAAGCTGCAGAATGCTAAAGTGTGTGTAGCTGTGGAAATCTGTGCCAAAGTATGTCAAACTATGTAAAACTGTGCCAAACTGCATAATTGGGTAGATTTCGGACATTTTACACAGGTTTAGCACAGATTGGCACATTTTTGCACTTTTTATCACACTTTGGCACAGTTTATAGTCCAGTCGAATTAGAGTTTGAGCGTAAAAAAATTTCTTAGTGAGATTTGATGGCACTTTCTGGTGCAAAACGGTGTGTAGAATGATAATATGAAAAAACTAACCGGAAAGGAGCACCGCTGAATTAACAATACGCAAATAAGTGATAAAATGACATGTTTTTTCACATTTTTTACTACCTGTAAAAATCTAGTCGACCAAACGGAATATGAGTAATTTTACATTGTAGGCAATAAAATAACCTACAATTAACTGTAAAATAAATATAGATCCTAAAAAATCAGTTTTCGTAAATTGCTCATTATTATTGCAAAAAGTAATGACTGTTGCTAAAATTTGGCAGATAGACGGCGATTCCAATAACCAACATGTGTGCAAAAATCCGATTCAATTGTCCGGCTAATTGTTGCTCCAGGCATTTGTGAATTAATTTCGCTCGTTTTTTTCCAAACTAACTGTTTAAGTACTTAATGTTAATTTTATAAGTTAAAATTGACAGGCATAGGTTCTTATTGATCCAAAGAAATGTATGGAAAAATATAAATTTCAAAAAGTTGAAATTAAGTCGCTACTTACAACTTACAAAGTAGAATGTGCAATGTTTTAAACAAGCAGCGTTATAAATAAATTTCCTCAGGGTCAGGCAAAAGCCTATCGGGAATTGGATTGAAATGGCCGTCTATCTGCCTAATTTCAGCAAAATTCATCACTTTTTGCAATAATAATGAGCAATTTATGAAAACTGATTTTTTACGTTCAACATTTATTTTACAGTTAACAAATCGGAAAAAATATGACTTTTAGGACATGAAATTGTAAGTTATTTTATTGCCTACAATGAGGAAATTAAATTGTTCCATGATTCGGATCAACATAAAAAAATTCATAGAGTTTTGTTTAAAATAGTACAAAATGTCCTGTACCTATTCCTGAACGTCAATCGGCCTGGATTTTTAGTTAAGAATTCAAATAAATGTCATTTTATGCTAAAATTGATGAAAACGCCTATTTAACATCTTTTGTTCCAATACTTATCATTGATCAGTAAAAAATTCATAATTACATGGCTTTCTCTAGTATAAAAAGGTTCTGCATTTATTTTAATATGACCATTAAACTGTATATCTCCCACTAAAAAACATAGGTATTATATGAAGTGTCTTATTACTAACATGTAAAAGATTACTACGATGCTCTTGTATTGTTATTGATTTAAATTACTATTTGATTTTGGGGGATTATATAAACGTAAAAACATTTCAATAAAACGTTATTCTTTGTACTCTGTATGTACATTACGCTCGAAATGCGCTTTATTCTACTCAACTTGCAAGCATGATAATAATATTTCTGTTTGTCGTGTTTAAAAGGAAAATATTTAAATTTTATTTCCAGGTCATGATGAAGCATATAAAGTCTATTTTTGACAAGTACAAGAATCAGCCGAAATTCACTTTCGGTTTTCACGGAGAGCTCTCGCATGACTCGTATAATGATATAGGCGCCGCGGACAATGACCTTCTGGAATGGATCAAAGATTTAAAAGAGTCTGGTCATTTGAATAATACAATTTTAATTTTGATGAGTGATCATGGGCATAGGTACAGTTTACAAATATACTTTAATTATAACATTCTGGAATTTATTAAAACATTTAGCTTGATGAGCAAGGTAACTCTAGATAATTTGGTTGCCTCAGGTGGAATATATTTTATATATTTCTGCAAGTATTATTAGGAAAAACTAGTCATGAAAATATAGTTTCATCAAGAAGTCTCATGTACTTAAATCGATCACTTTAATCCAAAAAATATTCTTGAAAGCAAGCTCGACGAGAATTTTTTAACATGTATTAAAAAGAAAGCTATCTACCACTAGAAAAAGGTACAGAATACTCTGAAAACGAAATTGCAACCCGGTAAAAAATGTGTAGAGAAAATCGTATGGTAACCACGTAGGAATTTTTCCTATCGAATTTCGAATGCGATATTTGTTTTAAGTATAGAATCCATACTGTAATCCTAATAATCTTTTACTATTATAGTGTGATGAACAGAAAAAACTTACTCGCGCGCAATAAGAATCCAGTACACAGGTAGTGGTACTTTCGCGCTGCCTATATTAAATATTGTTATATGCTTCTCCTTTACTGTGCAATATTCGCATCCGCGGGATATTTATTTCGTATACGCCACGTGCGATTAAAACCCTCCCTTTTAAATTAAATTAAATTTTTGTACAATTTTTGTACAATTGTTGTACAATTTTTGTACAATTTTTGGACCACTTTAATTTATTAAAAAGACATATTTAAAAAATAATGCCAAAAACTAATTTGAAACCAGGCTCTAATAAATAATTTCATAATATATTTCTGATATTAACTTCATTTTTTTTTTTTAAGAATATTTAGGATCGATCGTAGAGTATACCGTTTCTCGTAATGTACTATTTAATCGATAACTATTATAAAATCGTTGGTAACTCTTCAGTCCTTATCAAAGAAAAGAATAAGAACGAACTTGCCTAGCCATTTGTATGAAATGTCTAAATTCTACACAATATCCAGAGAAAAAAATATTAATATCTTGTGTATTACAATTTTTGTATTGCCAACCTAAATCTAGCGAAAAAAATCAATGAACGAGTTGACCTCTTTTTAAGACGCTGAGTAGACCGCTTCTCGAAGCGGCTTCTGAGTTGTTCTCTTTTTTTCGGGAACGACGATATGTCGTAGCCTCCGAATAAAAAAGTGCTATCTCAGCGCCCGGTTAGAAATGCTGCTATCTTTGGGGCGGTTAGAAAAGATGCCGTCTCGGCGCCCGGTTAAAAAATGTACCATCTCAGCGCTCGGTTATAAAAGGTGGCATCTCAACCCCAGGTAAAGGTCTCATCGCAGGATTCAGTTGGAAAATGTGTCATCTCGCGAGCGAGTTTTTTTATCTACTATTTAGGTTTGCAGAACTGCTAAATTATATTTTTCTGAAGAGATTTATGGGTAAATCTACGGAACCATGCAATTGTTTGTAACTTTTTTTAAAGTAATTTAATTCTACTATTAGCGGAACGTATAAAGCACATCAACGAGACAGGGTATCATCTTTAATTTTTATGTAGAAAACCAGTCCTGTCATCCATATCAGTGTGCCACGCATACTCAAGTTTGGGGTTGTATAAAACTGTCTAAAATTCCACTGCGCTTCTGGACGGAAAAAATATAGGACGCCCAGCTTTTTTCACTGCAAAACTAATACAAATATCGCCTGCGATATTCAATAGAAAAATTCCTACGTATGGTTGCCATACGATTTTCTCTACACATTTCTCTCCTGGTAAGAGCTAAATAGAAAACAGGCTAATTATAAAGTACACTTAGCATGTGTACCTAGGATTCGCCTTAGTATTTAATTTGTCTATGTTCTAATTAATTGTATGTTCGAATTGGCCGGAGTTACCTTATTTATTAAGCTACATTAACATTTTAGAATCATTCGTAACGAATTCTAAATGTTAATTTCTCATCCTTATTGTCGTGCTATCATAATGTATATATGTTATTTATGTATCATCATCGGCCAAAAAATGAACGTAAATATCTACTACCAAATAACTGTTAACGACAGTTAGAAGGTACGCGAACGTGTGTGAACGTACGTAAAGTTGTGAGGACATACGTTAATTTACGTTATATAATACCGAGGATTTTTTCCAATCGAGTACTACTTGATCGTTTCTGTTATATTTGCGCACGTTTGCATACATTTTCGTACGTTTCCGTATGATTTGGTTACGATTTGAAAATTTTGCACAGCATTATACAGTAAAGGTTTATTTATTATTTTTCTTATGCAAATGTCCAGTCCATACGAAAATTTACAATATGTACAGAAACCTACAAAAACATACATTATTTACCAACAAAAATATTTCACAAAATCATAAGTTTTACAAAAATAAATGCATAAGTATAATAAAAGTATGTGTATACGGCCGTTCTTTTTATTTATTTTTTTGCCTGTGCTTTTTCGTATTTCACGTACGTTTAAGCACGTTAGTGTAAGTTTTCGTACGTTTCACGTACATTCGCATATTTTCGCGTGCGTTTCAGTACGTTTCGGAAACGTACCTCGAAATACGATAATGTATAAGAGCGTACAAAATCCTGCGGTAATTTATGTACTATTAATTTTTCCAATCGGGTGGTGATGGACAATTTTTTAGTTTTTTTTATATTTCGGGGTGTTTAAATGGTTAAAAATATGTTATAATTAACTATTAATTATTTTCATTGTAAGTTTGTCCATTATTTAAAGTAAAAATTCAATGCCCCTAAAAGGCCTCTCATAGATACGGCCCAGTATACTGGAGCCACCTTAGTATCTAAAAAAAAACTGTTTATAATATTTAAAAATAGTTCTTTACAGTTTCTAACGGTTCTTTATCAAAACGATTCCCGCCAGGAATATAATTGGAATATAATATAAAGTATTATGATCAGCCTGCACGAAATCTGGTAATCATTTACGAGTAAAATCAAAGTTTAGGAACACTATTAAAAATATAGATTTTTCTATTTTAAAGCGGCTTAAATGTTCTGCTTTTCCGCCAGCACTACTTAAGACCACTGATTGAATTTTATTTTACAGGTTTGCAGATATCAGAAACACGCTGCAGGGAAAGCAGGAGGAGAGACTGCCCTTCTTCTCGTTCACCTTTCCTACGTGGTTTAAAAATGCCTATCCATTGGCGTACGCAAACTTTCTTTACAACACCCAGCGGTTGACGACACCTTTTGACATACATGCCACGCTGAAGCATATCATCAACTTTGAGACGCCAAAGAATGGCGACTTACGCAATCGTGGTATAAGCTTGTTCGACAAGGTATATACTAACAAGAGAGCAGCCTTAGACTTTACAAACGTAAACGAGCTTTGATTCGGATGCTTGTGAATGGTACCTACGATGTGGAAAAGTATCATTAAAGAAGTTATTAATGTCGGATTTTGAAAAAAAAATCAGGATATTTTTCAATAACCTGACAAAATGTGACAGAATCACATTTTGACATTATTAATCACCCAATTTTTCATCTGATTATTCAGCTCAAACGATCTAAAACCATCTATTTACATGAATCAATTTTCTTTAAAATCTTTAAAAAACGTTCCTTGGTGGAAATCGAAAATGTATATAAATCTAAAAAAGGGTAAAAAAAGTATATAAATGTATATAACTGATGTGAAAAAATGTTTCAATTGCCATATTTATCAACATTTATTTACATTTATATACAATGTTTTACCGTTATATTATTACGAGTGATTTCCATTGCGTTTACTCTGAAATATGTATTACCAAGTATCCGAATGGAAATAATAATCGTACAACTATGTTACAATCTAGTACATTATTATAATTCTCGCACAATTCGGTACGTTTCGGTACGTTTTGATTAAGATTCGGACATTTGTACGAGATCGTACCTAAACGTACCGAATCGTACGAAAATGTATGTTAGGGTACTCGAAGGTACAGCCTCGAACAGAAATATACAGAAACCTACATATACTAAAAAAAATTATTTTTTATTTAAAAAAATTTCTTGTCTAAGCGTACCGAAACGTACCGAAACGTACTAAAACATGTGGAAAAGTTAATCCATGATTTCAGGGTCGAAAACGTCCCATAATTTTATTCCTTGGCTCGGGCCGTAAATCACTGCAGGTGACCTATCGGAAAAAGTAGACACACGAGTATATAGGCGTCGCAGTTTCTAGGAGGGAGTACATGTGGCGTTTTATTCCCTGACGTCAAGAAGTAAACACAATATTTTACGCGTGATATGCGAAAAAGAGTATTAGATTATTTAAAGATCAATTATTTGTACCAACTCGGTCATCAACTGACGAATTTTATTTTTTCAATAGAGTATCATATAACGCACCGAAATTCAATATCTATATCAATAATGTTATTGAGGCGATTGGTTACAAAAATGTCGAAAAATTAGAAATTATACATATTGTTTACAATTTCATCACTTTTTAGATCCCTATTGAGAGAACCTGTGCTGATGCATTCATAGAGCCACATTGGTGTGCGTGTCTGACCTGGAAAGAGATACCAATTGACCAAGATGTAGTCCAAGAAGCTGCACAATATTTCGTTGAATTTTTGAATTCTTACACTGAGGAACATCGCGATATCTGTGAAAAACTTCGCTTGGATGAAGTTCAATGGGCTGCTAAATTTATACCTACCAAAGGTAAATTTTTTTTATAAAAATTATAGTTTTGATTCGAATTATTACAATGAAAGTATCTAATATTACAATATAATTATTTTTCACTGTCATATACTGATTATATTAATTATTTTTAAGGCTTGTTACATTTTGAAAAATCTCGGGATACCGATGGCTTTGTAGCTGAATTAAGCGCCAAGACTCAACTTACAACCGAATTATATCAATTGAAAATACAAACATTACCAGGAAAAGGCCTATTCGAAGCCAGCATTGTGCGGAATGTTGAAAAAAATATATTTTCTACTAAGGTAAATCATAATCGAAATGTATTTTTTACAAACCGGGTAGTTCTCTTTTTCCTAATTTTGAATAGATTGAACAAACGCAATTTTTTTAATACCTAGTTTACTTTTCCTCCTAGAGGAAGCTTTATAATAATAATTTTTTGAGTTGTTCCAAAAACATGTTATAATTGTTTTCCGAGGTGGTAAGAATCAAAATACATGGTTTTTGAAAAATGTTGTATGGTAATATGTGTGCGTGTGTATACGCCTGGATTTGAGGTTCTACACGGTCGATTTTAACCGGACAAGGCCCATTTTTTTCGCTTTTTTGTGTGATGGCGGGTCAAAAATCCGTTTTATTCCGCAAAATTCCTTGTTGAGGTAGATTTTTGATATTTCTCGGTCGAGTTCTGTGAGTAAAATGATTGATCCATAAATTTTGGAGATATTTGAGGTTAAAATTTTTGTAACCTTTTTTCAAATCGTAATTTCTTGGGAACGGCTCTATGTATCTGAATCGGATGGGTGGATTACGAAAGAGAATTAATTATAGGATTAATTTAGCGAATCAGCAAATTAAGGTTGAGGAGCCACGAGCCAATGAATGGGCAGTGGTTTTTTTAATGTGTTTGGGTGAAGCTTGAGGTAAATAAGGCTCTAGTTCATGCCTGAGTTGAAAACAAAATATTAATCAGGATCGCTTGTAAAGAAATGCGAATGGACTGGCATCGTGGTACAATTTCGCGTTCAATTTACTAATGTGTTATTTTCATATTTTTTTATATTTGCCTAAAGTTTATATAGCCATACAGTTAATTGCATTTTCTTATATTTTTCTATAAATTAAGTATAGTTTGTAACTTATATTTTAATTCTTACATAAAATATTCCATGAAATCAGTTACTTTTTTTTTACGATTCAGAAACATAAAAAAATCGACAAAAATTTATCATTTCTCACAATCTTTTTACCACATTGTTAACATTTATTAATATATTTTTATATTACATTACAATTTTTATAGGATAAGTAATAATTGATCCTCACCAATTTTTTTTCTTGTTTCTAGATATCAGACGTAAGCAGAATAAACATGTACGGATCTCAGGCAAGATGTGTAGAAAATCATCTTTTCCATTTGCGCAAATATTGTTACTGCAAGGACTGAACCGTTAAGGGAGGAAATGACGTATAATTTTAATTGTTAATGGCCTGGAATGTGATATAATAGGGACTATTACTCTCACACAGACAAGTGAGGGGTACTTCACCAGTTCATTAATAGTACATTACGATACAAGTGCGGGAAAGTAGATTTTCGTCTCGTGTGACGTTTACAATACGACGTGTGGAAAGTTAGATTTTAAGCACACGTTTTTTGCCGAGCGTGTGGAAAAACGAACTTTCCGTATGGAGTGTTGAAAAAAATAATCATATCAATAAGTCGTAGTATGATCAAAGAACATAGCGAATGAAAATTTACAAATTTAGTACCTTGACTGTGAAAAAATACGACACAATATGGCACAAATGGAGATGTTTTTTTTATGTTCAAAAATAGTATTTTTCAACAGTTTTTGTACGACTTTAATGAGAATTAACCAAGTTAAAAATAATTAAAATAAATATTTTCATTTTCCGAAAATGTTTATTTAAAAGAACAATTTGAACTATCTAAAATTATTACTAATAATATTTTATAGGTTTTGTATTATTTGTAAAATAGTCCACTAAACCACTAAACATTGTTAGAAGTAGGTAATTACTTAAATTGAAATAGCATAATATTTTCAAAAAGTGCGTTGAATGAAATTTCCTGCACGAGGAGTGAATAGATGACTTTGCCGGTTATTTATTAACGAGCAATTACACGAAAGCAGGAATGAAGCACTAGATAGAAACAATTTTTTTTGCAGTGTAGAAAATGCTATTCGGACAATGGTCCACACTAAAATCAGTGGGGGACATAATGTGAATTTTTCGTATAATATAATAAAAAAAAATATTATTGTATATTTGCTATTGTAATATTTATAGATATTATTAGGCCTAAGTACGTTTTGCAGTTCCCCATAAAAAAATTAAATAAATAAATAAATAAATAAAAGTATATATCTATCTATGATTTGAAATTGTACTTTTAGCGATTCTGCCACTGTCAGAAAGAAGATTTATAAATAAATACAAATCCATGGTATATTTTCATACATACAATTAATTTTAGTCGAACCTTAAAATTTACTCAAGTTGCATGGCAATAAGTGGGAAGGTAATATATAATATACAATAAATGTTTTATAATTAAAATATTTTAAATTTCGCAAAGAGTTGAGTGAGACTACTAATCAATTAGTAGTATATTGACTAGGTATTTACTATAAAAAGCATGAGAAACGGAAACAATAAAGACAGCATATTTATTTTTATGTAAAATGCATATACCTATAGTTTGAAATATGCACAAATATTACTATACAATCTTCAATTTTTTTTAACATAGATAAGAAACGTGAATAGTCAAACATGGGATAATTCTTACAATGACGTAAATTCGTTCATTGCCTGTTATGAAGATGCTCTACACTTAAAAACATAGTATTTTAAAACAAGCATAATTATTTGATAATGAAAAAAGCATAATAATTTGATAATAATACTATGTTTACTTATGTAAAAATTTCAAATTTTATTTCTTATATACGACACTAGCAGAAATTATAAAAGCTGGAAAAATATAAGAAATCGTAAATAAGTTCATGTAAGGAAATGTAAGAAATTGTAAATGATTTATTTACACGCATATAATTTATATTACATTTTCTATGGATACCTATTCTTATTATAGTTTGTACTTTTAAAAAATTTAATAACAGGAGAAATGTAAAAAAAATATGAAAATTCCAAATTTTGTTTTAATACACATTATAATTACATTTTTTCATATTTTAGGCACGTCTCATAATCGAAAAAGACATATTTAATAATTGCGAAAGATGTTACACTTGAAATAAGGTAAGTCAGGGTAATTTGGCCACTTCGCTAATTCAACCATTTTTCTAATTCGCTATTTTCACTTATCCGAAAGCTTAAATAACCGATGTCGTCAGCTTCCAAATATGAAAAATATACGTTTTTTACAGTTTTTAATTGTATAAAAATCATCACTATATTGTTATGCAAGTTTCTATTACAAAAAATTTTATCGAGTCGGGCAACTCGTAAAGTAAAAGAAAATCAAGTATTTCGTTTATAGTTGATATATATCTAAGAAACCTAATTGAAAGTGATATGGGCAGAAAGGCGAGGCTTTTTCCTTGAAATCAGTACGGAAGTAATATTAAAAATAATTTTTTTTTGTATTTTGTAGAAGCAAAATACTATCGCGTTTACAATTCACCTAATTCGGACAATCTGTAAAGATAATTATGTGATCTAATAAATATGAGAAGGTTTGAAGTTCGTATTACTTTCACGAAGTCATTTATGTGTTTTTTTTCTGAAAAGAAAATTTAAAAATATGATTAGCAATAATCAATTTTATTGATCAAAATGAATTTTTCGTTTAGCTTACGGAGACTCGCATATAGAATTTCAAAATCATTTATAGGATGCAATCTAATGACAAATAAATAACTTTATTTGCTTTGTACTAAGAATTATTGATAGGAGTTAATTAAATACAGGTGTTACATATATAAAAACAGAAATATTATTAATTTTTACAGTTTATGACTTAATTTATTCTATTTTTTTCGATATTGGCCGAATTAGATGGGTTGTCAGATAATTTGGACAAAACGCACATTGTGAACTTTTGCACCCGACAAATTCAATATCACATTTGGAGTGTTTCCAATTTTTCCTTGATAGTATATTTAATATACATTAAAGTCTTTTTTACAATTATGTCCCAACGCATTTACAGAAGGAGAAAGAAAATATTCCGCTAAGGTGGTCGAATTACCCCAAGTTACCTTACTAATATATTTATTTCCTGGAATGTATTATATGGAAGAAATTTCTACAAAGTTTTTGTCCACCGTAAAACTCTACAGAAATTTCTGTAATACATATTGATTATTTGTGAAACAAAAATTAATTATAAATAACTCGAGATAATTCGCTCACCTGCAGCGTAGAATTTTAGTATGCTTATTTGCCACTATTTTTAGGAAAAACTATTAAAAAGGAATTAAAATATATCATCCACGAAAAAAGAGGGCTCCTGAGGTGCGATATTGATTCTACATGAAACCAAATTATTTGACTATGCCCCCGAATGAAAATGTAAACCGTACGTCTCTGCTACATTTGCGTATATATGTGTACGTTAACGTGTTTGCGTACGTTTTGATTACGATTGGGACATTTTTTTACAGAAACGTACGCGAATGTACGTGAACATTCTTAGATGTAAATAAACCTACAGAAATTTGCAGTAATGTGTAAAAAAACTACAAACATGTAGATTTACTGAAATAATTATTCTTATTAATAGAACGTTTCATACTTTAACTTACAACAGTGTACGCGTCCTACGCGAACGTACACAAACATACGTGAACATACGTGGATATGCGCAAACCTACAGAAATTTGCAGTAACGTGTAAAATCCTACAAGAACGTACAATTATTTTGAACTTTCACTAACACGTCGCTTCTATGCAAATTTTTATTTTACATGCAATCGTATCGATCAAAGTCTCATTTTGTTCCTTATGATATTTGAGGGTAGGTTCGCGGTAACGATATTGTTGTATAACGGATCTGAACGGCGCTAGATCTCATTGTTTATCGAAATTGACGTGAATTTCGCGAGGAATTTCGATATTCAATTATCTTATAGATGTTACCAAATGCTACAAGCCTGTCGACAAAAATGTCGACAAACATATCGACAAACGTCAAAATTTATAATGCCTCAAGATGGGAGGCGACGATTTTTTTTTCAAGCTTTTGGGAGCGAAAAAGTCGAGTAAAAAAAATTTCCTCAACAAATCGTCAAAATCTCTATACTAACGTAGTTTTCGCTCCTCTTTCGAATAGTGCTATAGGCTTTGATGAATTTCGAAATTTTTTAAAATTACTCTTTTCCTATTGGTCCTACAGCTCTAAAACCTGTTCCATTCGATAGAGCGAAAAAAAATTGTCGCGTATAGTTAGTATTGAAGCGTGTAACAACCCTAATTTACCACTAACTATTTCATTCGAATAACCGATATGATCGCAAAATTTAATGATTAAGATCTTAATTACCACTTCGGCGGAGTAGTACAACTAATATTTCGATCGACGCCAATGTTAACAGGCCACTCTGAGTCTCTAATGGAAAGCGATTTAGGACTAATGTAAGGACATTTACACTAGGGACATTCGCATAGAGAATAATAAGATGAATCGGTAGACCCCGACGGACACCGTATTTCTCATAATTTTATAATATTTAAGTAACACCATACGATATATAAATATACGTAATAATATATATATATATATAATACATATACGATATGTTACACCATACGCTTATTTCACGATTGATATTAAGTAAAAACGTATAAGTAGAAACTTGAAAAAGACATTTTTTTTAGTACACATTATCCATAATCACATGCTCATAATGCCAAAGCCTCATGAGAACTATATACTTAAACTGGCGACGCTCAGCGTACATGGAAGGACATAGTCAGGCCCACTACTTAACTAAAGCGACCGCCAGATGCAATTAAGGCCCCAACCAAAGGGCCCTGCTTGGCGAGTATAAGGAATAGAATAGAACGAAGTGACTGATGAGTAAGCGAAGCGTCGACGCACCCTAGAATTGGAATGGCTTTCTAACCCTGCCTTTTTTTTGTTAAACTTTCCCGAAGCCTCACCAATCTATCGATATCTATATTGCTAGACAGAAACGTGTGGCGAAATTATACGAGTTTCGTTTTAGCTATAATGAGTAAGCCCTAGAGTAACTGTAGGGTTCATTGTGCTCTCCTTAATTACTATAGATTCTGCATGCTTGTCATGTTTAAGAATGAAACTTTATTACCGTGTAGTGTGCCTATAATATGCGCTTGAAATGCGAAAATTTCTCTCCTATTTTCACACGTGAAAAAGGCTCTATTTCATACCTGAGTTGAGAAAAAATATTTATTTGATTTATGTAAAATTTCTCTTGAGGGCTTATAACAGATGCATAACTTCTAGATTCAATATTAACTAGATTCCCCATTATTTTGAAAAAGGATAAACATTTAAGTATGTTTTAAACAAATTTAAAAACCGTGAATGTAAAGGTTTAAATGCTTTCTAAGGTTAGTAAATATCCTAAAATACAAAATCGTTTAATAAGTAAGTTATGAAAATTTTAAACTTTTATTTTTATTTTTCATAACATAGTCAATTAACAACAATAAACGAATAATCGCTAACATTAAAACAATAAGACAACTAGCAGATTTAAACGTGCACTCTCAGATTTGTTCTTCTTCTAAGCATATATACATGAATACTCAAAAAATAATCCAATTGAAACACTTATTGGTAAAGTATAATTTACAAAAATTTGTGTTGCTGTTAGAGATTTTCACTTTCTCAGCAATGAAAGGGACGCATTCGCAAAGGAAGAACAAGAACAACTCTTTGCACTTCTCTTTGCATTTATCTTCTGCGCATCACTCAATCTAGAATCGACGCTTTACAGCTTTACTTTATGGCATAAAGCCGTCTCGTTTAAAATCATTTAGTCATAAGATTCTAGAATTACAATTACTTTCGATATTACGGAGAGTCTAAGCACATTTCTCATCGTTACTAATTCCTGCGTTTGCACAGAAACAGAAAACTCCTTGCGTTCTTCTGCTCCAACAACGCGTCTAAACCCTGCCTGTTGATTGGCTGTCCCGCGTGCATATACCTGACTAGGCATACGTTGAGATACCCACGCTACAAGGGTGGCTTCACTATAGCAGAAGCTTCGCCTTCGGGTATAAAACCGCCCGGCTCCGCCGTCTCAGCATCAGTCATTTTCGACAACCCACATAGACACACGTTGTTCTCTCTAGTCTGTTGTGAATATTGTACATTGCAAAGATGAAAATTTTAACAGCCATTTTGTTTTTCGGTGTCGCTGTTTGCATTCAAGGAGCCGCACTCAAGAATTCTAATCAAGAAATAATAGGTGTGTACTCATAATTTTTTTTTTCAAGTTCAAAAATATATTCTGCTTGTGTGAAAAATAAATTTCTAGCAAGAAAAGTGAACAACCTTTAAAAAATAGATCTTAACTGCAGACTTTGAGAGTCGATTTTTGCTGCTCAAATATGAAGTTCAGTGCCGGTAATTAGTTTTTGTATAGACTCTTTCTCTCGAGATATAAGCTACCTAATTTTAAATATGCGTTTTTTTTAGAAAGTTATGTATCTTTTGTTGTCTGTAATAACTCTTCAAATATTATATACGTTACAAATGCGGGAAAAACAGATTATAAAAATAGGTAGAAGAATTTTGAATTCAAGCTTTATTTCGTTTAAACACGGAAAGACTGATGAGCTGTGCTCTCTAACTGAACAAAGCTCATCGAGTATATGAGAACATATTCACTACATTTCAACTTGCTTGACACTGCCATTGACAGAAATGTTCACAATATTGCCCTTGTATGACATCGCTGTTCATTGTAACGTGCAGTCCTGTCAATGAGGTGATGTACTTACCAACAGCATTGATCTTATTGTTGCTCATAACGAAGTCGTTTACAGTGATTCTAGATGCGAGCATCATGAAAAACAATGCCGGTACGTTCATGAGATGTGAAAGTTTTTTCAAACACAATAAATTGTGCTCCAATCTTACCTATATCAATTTCCACAGAATGTTATTAGCAATGTAAGATGGGGTGAGAAAATAAAATAAATATCCCTCTAAAATTATTAGCAAAAAGGAAATCTTACGATTACTTACAATACATTTAAACAAAACAAAGCTTGAACTCAAAACTTTTTCGGTTTACTTTACAGTTTTTTTTTACTCGTATTCGTAACATGAATACTTATTATATGAATAATGCAAAGTAATGCATATTTTAGAATAGGTAACTAATTTCTGGTACTGG
>JAPYZO010008301.1:0-18195 GCA_030522905.1 Torymus flavipes | reverse complement strand
CTCCTCCTCCTCCTTAGACGCAGTCACATCCTCCCCTTGCCTCTACCCGCTAGCGACGCTCGGGATCTCGTAATTCTTCAGCACTTTTTCTCTCCTCCAGGACAAGAGAAGGCGAATATAACAAGGCGGGCATTTAGGAGAGGGCCAGCCCGGCCCCGAGGAGTACGCACTTGAAGCCCGAGCGCCGCGGAGATAGCGTAGCGTATAGCTCGGTGCGCCGAAAATGCGGCGCGGATTATATATATCTATATACGTCCGACGTCTAATTCTCGGGACACTCGTGGATGGATAGCGCTCTGTTCGGGAGGTAGTACAGAGGAGGGTCCTACAGAGTTGCACGCCTTTTTTGTTCATGGCTCTCTCTCGGCCCTGAGGTGGCACAATCGAGGCGACGTGTCTTTCCTGTCCTCTTTTAATTCGCGAGGATGGGAACGGCTCGCACAGGCTTTTTCACAAGAGTGTTAGAACTCTTATTACGAGGTCTATTATTAGGATGAAGGTGAGCAGCGAATAAAGCGGCATATGGTATTTTTTAAATCAAGTTTAGGGCTGCACGACATAGCAACATTAATCTTCATATTGTATGATTGAATGTAAGGAATCTTGTCTTGTCTTGAAAATAACTTGAAATTATTAATCGCAATAATTTATCGAAATAATCATTAATAACTAATTAAATAAAAATAATTATTTAACACTCACACAAAAGCGTCTTTATTAACTCAATAAACTTCGGTATTTGATGACTCCTTTATCCCCTCAGGCCGGCTTACTTAGGTACGTGAGGCAACAGGGAGGGGGTGCGCCGCCTAGCGGCGGCGTGCGAACTACACTCTGATGGCCGGCGGCACATCTATGACCGGAAAAATCAAATTTCAAATTTGGCATTTATTTATACTTGTTCCGGAATTTTATTGTTTCTATATTAAACCTAATGTATTTGTAACTTAAAAGTTTCTTAAATTCAAGAATATTTTTAACAGTAAATTATTTAAAAAGGTCTGAAATCCAAATAGTTAACTCGCTTACTGTTTCGCGTCTGAGTGTCTTCCTATTGTGGAAGGTATTCCTCGCGTGCTTTGACTACTTATTTAGGTTTAAAACTTTATATAATCGACTTGCTTTTTGTCGCACATCTGCGTAACTCCATTTTTGCGTGGACCTCATGATTCCTGGGTATTTAGGTTTGAGACCTTTTCTAATGATTGACTCCCTTACTGCCGTACGTATGCGTAACTCCAATATAATAAAAAATTTCAAGGCAAGACGATAATACTTTTCATATTGACTGACAAGACCAAGACAAGAGAGAAATTTTCAAGAATTTACAAGAGTGAGACAATAATTACAGAAATATTGGATTTTCTTGCTCTCTGGAGCCCTAATAACTATAGACTTGATTTTCCGTATAGGAATCATGAAATCCCTAAAGCTCAGTATATTTAACTATTTCTATAGTTGTTACATATTACCTCAAAGTTAAATAACCAACAATTTACTAGGTATACTAAATCATAAATTCAGGTATCATTATTGCTTGAATAAAGGGCCTTTTTATAATACATTTTTTAGACTTCTGTTTGAATTTGATTATTTATATTCAATACGATTCTAATTTCATAAATAATTTCGAAGGTAGAACACCAACAACAATTATCTTTAAAATATTTTCATTTTTTGATGAATCGGTAATTATCATGGAACAGACACGCTGATAAAAAGTACGTATTCCAATGCACAATTTTCACTGCAAAGGATTCATTAATCAGCACTCCAATATTCACGTTATAACGATGTAACCCAGATTTCACATGCATCCCAAACTATTCGGAAAACTATCTGAAAAATTGAGGAGCAAAAAGCGCTCGTGAGCGCGCAGACGCCAGGGAAAAAAAGGAGACCAAGGGAGAGTAGCAAAAAAGTCACTGGGTTACGTGGCGAGAGCGAGAGGGACGGAGAAAGAGGGGGACTACGACCACGGCGTGAGAGAGAGAGAGCGGATGGTAGTACGACTCTTTTGCGGACTTCCGCGGTTGCAGTCGTGGTGTGGCTTGCACCAGATTTTTCCCTCTTTCTTATACCCGCTCTCCGCGCGGCGTTTGGCCAGCGTGCTAACCTCAACGACGCTCTTCCTTCCCTCCCCCGTGCTGCTTGCTCGCTCCCCACCGACCCTTGCATTTTTTTCTTTCCTCTTTCATTATTACCCATGGCGTGGAACGACGAGGAGAGCCGGTGAGAGTTTAATCGACTTTTATAGCTTCTCGTATCGCACGCGAGCTGTATTGTGTTACTCTGCGCGCGAGGCTTCGTTGACGTATTCGTATTTCTCTCTTTCTCTCTCTGTTGGACGCGGGCCTGTGGAGCTTTTATGTATTTTTATAATTTGCCCAATCAAAAGTTTGATTGGATGATTTCATTCGCGGTGGGGTTATATAGCTATTTTAATTATCAATTCTGTCATTTGGAGGAAAGCATGCATATATAGACATATATACTTAAATTTATCATGATTACTTCAAGGTGCGCAAAGATATCTTTGTAATGAAATATCAGAAAAGTCAATGCTATTATTATAGAAGGCAGTCTCTGATGAGGAAGTGAAAATTTTTAATGAATGAATATAATTGCCGAAAATATAACGTTCTATAAATATATGCGTATAACAATTTTACACTGAAAGTGTATAATGTGATTTCCTCACTCGTGACAGGTGTCGAATGCAGAAAATCAATTATTATTATTCAATATCGAGTTTTCTCCAATGCAAAATTCACACAGCTCAATTATTCATTTCACCTATTTGGCATATCTGAGACTTTATATTTACAACGTATAACATCGTGAAAAGCGCCATTTTCATCGACAACATTAATGGAGTTTCATATCCGTCGCATAGCATACAACTTTCACACAGCTCCTCACCCGTTATTTTCTTAAGATGTGTCACTGTGGCGTTTGGTTCCGTGCTCCGCGCGTTCATTTAAAACACATCTCGCCTGCGCTAGAATTTCTTAATTACGGACCTAAGCACGAGCTGCTGCTGCTGCTGCTGCTGCTGCTGCGCGCGCGCGCGGACAAGCAAGTAATAAGCCAAAAACACGTAATTATTAAAAAAAAAAGGAGAAGAGAGAAAGGGAGAAAGGAGAGAAAAGGGGGAGCACTAGCGCGCAGGAGACTAATAAAGAAGCGAGAAAAGCGCTTACTTCCCTTTAATTATAAAACGTCGCGGAGGTGAAATTTCGCGCGGATGCGCGAGCGCTCGGGCAAGGATCAGATACGAAACGAGGGTGGCTAGAAGTTGGCGCGTGGTGGAGTGGAGAGAAGAAGGGCGAGTCTGCCTATATATACGTCGTGTGCGTAAGAGAGCGCGCGACGAGGGAAAGAAGGAGGAAGACTACGACTACGACGGCGACGACGACGTCGGCATATAACAAACAATGGAAAGGTAGAGTCCCCGCTCTCGCTCGAACAATGGCTCGTGTGGAACAAACACATCTTGCACTCCTTTCCTCCCCTCTCTCTCTCTCTCTCTGCTCGCTATCTCTTATACGTACGAACATATATACGCGCGCTCGGCTCTTTCTCCGCACCTTTTCAGCCTAGCCCTTGCGTGTATGCGCTGCCGCTCTATTCTTCGCGACGTTAAGTCCTCCCTGTCGATACATTGCGAGAGATGCTTTCCCCCCAGCGATGCGTGTGCGCTGGATATGCCACACACACGCGCGCCCGCGGGATGACATAACTCGAGCGCGATTATCGCTTCTCCCTTTCTTTTTTCAGCCCCATTGTAGCAGACGCGCCCCGACACTCCATATATATAGTATTTAGGTATGCGAGTGCGCGCGCGCGCTCGCTCTTTGTTCGACTTTTAATTGTGTATCTAAGTACGAGCGAGCGTTTTTGAGCGTGCGAGGCATTAGATATTTGCCGCGCGCGCGACGCCCCGAAGGAAGAGCTATATATATGATGGGGGGTAGGTAGGGCTCTCCCTCCGTCGCGAGCGTATCGAGGGCGAAAGTCGTTAATTGCGAATCGAGTTGGGCGCCCGTGCGTTTTACGAGGACTTTATAGTTTGGAGCAGCGCCCGTCTTTCTGTACGCGTGTTGTATGGGTGTACATATATGTGCGCGTGTGCAGAGTGATGTAGTCGATTCTCCCCGCTCGGTGCTGTAGGAATTAAAAATCAAAATGCGACCGATTTTACGAGCGTTTGGGATTTGGAGCGTGCAGGCGATGATTGTTATTGATAGCAGGGTTTGTCGAAATTTGTTTCGTTTCAGAAGGTAAATAAGCACTTGATGTGAAGATACATTAAGCAATATTTTTGGAGTCCTCTATTTTAGATGATTGCAATTAACGAAAATCTTGTAAATAATATATTGTTTTATAAAGGCTCAACATTTGTTTGTAAATCATGCTAACTTATTTTAAAATATACGGCAGGGAAACGGTACAAGGTAATAAGTTGAAAAAAAAAATCTGACAAATAATTATACTTTCACGCTAAACTGGCAAATAAGCAATCATACGAGCGTAAAATCATTAAACTTTTCGCACTACGCGTACCGCTGCGGATACCTCTTCAACCGAGTCGTAAATCCACGCTCCCGAAATTATAACTAACTTTATTCATTTTATTTTCGGCCAAATTACGCGCGCTCGTCGAACTCGGCGCGCGCAATCCTCGAGCATGTGTACCCATGCGTGTGAGCGCGAACCACACATATATATATAATACAGAGCGAGCGTCGCGCTTGCTTCGGATTAATTTTGCGAATTGCCAAAATAAGCGTGCTTCCCTAGTCGAGCATTGGTTAAACAAACCCGGTAAAACTGCAATCTCGTTAATTGAGTTAAATATTATTTCGGCGAACGTTCTGCTGCTGCTGCTGCTGCTGCTGCTGTGCACCGAGCGCGTTGACCTCTCCCGCGCTGAGAAATAAAAATGCGGGTAAAACCAACAAAAATCGGCCTTGTGAGGCAGCTACAGCGGCGCACTCGACTTTTCGCAAAGCCCGCGCGGGCGCAAATTCACGTGCGCGCATGCAGTAACGAGTGGCCCGCGGGCGTGTGCAGCGCTGTTTTCCTCCAATTACTCGGCGATCACGTCGGCGTCCTCGTGCGCGGGCATTACATAATTACGCCGCGTAATTACGTATCGTGTAGGGCTTTTTGTTTCGCGCCTCTAAACCGCGCGGCGCTCGCGGTAAGTATCGCCGCGCGATGTACGACTATATATACGAGGGAAAGAGAGGAGTAGGTAACTTTGAAGCGCGCGAAGCCGTTGCGCGCGTGCATATGCTGTACAGAGAGAGAGAGAGAGCGCAAGCGCGCATATTTGAAATCCCCGCGCGGCCGCTCTGACGAGGCGGGAAAGCACGTGCTGTCGCGTTTCAGCGGCAAATCGAACGTCTTTGAAAGTTTTCTCTCGGAGTAGCTTGCGGGGGTGTACGGCCGTGGCTGCTGCTAGCTGCGAATTCGATTGCAGCCGCAAGTGCTTTTCTTCGATATTTTAATTGATTAAAGTACTCGGATTAACGTTTTCTATGTACTTCAAAGTAAGTAATTTCGTAGGGTGGCTGGAAATAATATTATCTAGCATTATTCACTTGTTTGGTTTATCAAAGAATTTGTGAATTATCGGTTTATTGCCGTTACGTTGCATAAATGCATAATATTAACTTATGTAACAAGTTCTTGCCGCAAGGTCAGAAATATTCAATGTCACAATATGTTGATGTACCGATATACAATACATATTTGTTCCTATAGATATAAAGTTTAAAAAAATATAGCTTACAAATCGAAGAATGTAGGCGTTGATAGTTATCTTTCTTTAATAGACACATGAAGACGTGCTTACTTTACTTGGCAAAGACTGAGCTATACCGTATAGCTATTTATTAAAATGGAAAACAAAATCCTCCTAGCACTCCAATAAAAGCATTAAAAAATTCATAACCGCATTATGTTAATACCGCTGCTGCTGAAAGTCTTTGCCAGGCACAAAGGCTCCACGGGGCCGCGCTCAAGAGTAAAAATCACAATATAGCACATCGGGTGCTTGTGCCGAAAAAGAAGCGGCCGCACGACGCGATCACGCGGGAACGCCGCACGCATTTATTATGGGCGCGAGGCTCTCGCTTTTGAGGGAATCTTAGGGAAACTATAAAAATAATTAAAGTCTTGCCTCATATAATCACAGTAATGGTCCAGACGCTGCCTCCGCCGTTGCTCACAGAGCCTCTTCGTTCGACCGTTCAGTGGAGAGAGAAGGAGCGAGGTAGAGAGAGAGAGAGAGAGAGAGTCTACCTTCGCGGTGGCGCGGCAAGGCTCGCTCGAGTGTACCAAGAGGAGAGCTCGGGAAATATTCTAATAAGCAAAATTTTCGCTTTTGTATTTAAGAAAAGGGAAAGAAGTGGTGCGCAGCGAGGCGAGAGCGAGTTGCATGGCGAAAAGGAACGTGAGCGAGCGCGCGACCGAGTATACACGCGAAGCGCGCGCTGCCGTGCGAGAAAGAGCGAGAGATTTCGAGTATATAAGTTGCCGGCCAGGTTCTCTCTCTCTCTCTCTCTCTCTCTCTCTCCTACTCTCAGAGAGAGAGAGAGAGAGAGAGAGAGCGAGAGTTGTGCTGGTGGTGGTGGTGGTGGATGCCGGTTGAAAAGGAGCAGGAGGCGGAGGTTGGTCGCATTGTCTCAACGGGGTGGTTGCTGTCGGCTTTCCTTCCTCTCTCGCTCGCTCTCTCTCTCCTCTCTCGCTCTTACCAATAGAAAGAAGGAATGAACCTCCGGGGCGAAGAAGAGAGGAAGAAGGAAGACGCGAGTGAGAGAGAGGGAGCGAGCGAGTAAGACAAGGAATAAGGAAAGAAGTGCACGGGGTAAGACGCTGCCGCCGCCGCCGCCGCTGCTCTGCATGAAGGGTTGGAAATGTAGATAGAATTTCTTCATTTCGCTCGTCGCTCGGCCGCCAGTTTCCCTCATCTACCTACCCCTTCCTCTCGTCCCTCGCGCCCGCGTCATCCTTCTTTCTCGCTCGAGCTCCTTCTTCTTCCTCCGTTTTCTTCTTCTCTTCCTTACCTCGGGGGTAGCAACCCTCCTATAGCCCATCCTGGGCTCGTGAGCGAGCGAGCGAGAGAGAGAGAGAGAGAGAGAGAGAGAGAGAGAGAGAAAGAGAGAGAAACGAGCCCCTTTAACTCCCTCGCTCTTATCCATCGCGCGACGTTCTTTCTCGCTCGCTCGTTCCCTCCGCTCATTTCAGCCTCCCCCCGCCCCATTCTTTCTCTTAAGACTCCGCTCGCGCGCGCGCACACGCCGCGGAGGAATCGTTAAAATCTGGCCGTCCCGAGCTTGTGCGCGCGCCCCCGTACTCACGTACACATGCACAGTACCTTCTCGAGGGCAAAGTACGTGCGTAACTCTCTGCAGGTGTGGGTGTCCCTATATAGCCGTGATGCTGAGTTTCGCGTCTTTTCCATATATATACACGCGGCGAGGCTTTTTTTCGCCGTCTCACGTCTCCCCGCCGCCTGAGGACTGTCGAGTTGGAAGAGCGTGCGGGTGATATACGTGTGTTATATAAGTTGCCGGGGGTAATGCAGCGAGCTAAGCAGATACGCAGTTCTGCGGCTGCGTATATCTGCGGAATGACGAAAAATCGAATGTGATTAAACGTGTGCTTGACAGAATTTATCGGTGATATGTTATACCTATATACTCTCGAGCTTAACGTACGCACGTATAGGCTTTACGTATACATATGGGATGCTTATAGATATTAATTATTCGAATTTTTATGTATATAGAAATATAAAATTAATGACTGCGAATAAAACGTCATAAATTAAATTAATTAGACGGAGAGTACGTGGAGTATATTATTTGAAGAATTATCTCAAACTCGGAATGCAAAATGAAGACGAATGGTTTCATTAATCTTGGGATTACTAATGTCTCGATAGTTACACAGAGAGGGGTTGAGAATGACCCCTCTCTCTTCCTTTAAGATTTATGCGCGCTCAGAATTCAGACATTGCCATCCCGCTTACATGTTGCGTAATTATTCACAAGAAAGTTTCATTTTTTCAATTTACTCATTAATATTTTAATTTACACGTGATTAAAATGCATTGTTTGGGTTTTTTTAATTATTCGATTGCGGAACTTCTCAATTGTTAAAGATGCATTAATACTTATTATTTTTTTAAATGCCAAAAAAATATATTGTCCGTACGAAAGGATCCTTCCATTACTCGGTCCCGGGCGACATCAAAGACGTATGTTTTTGTCAATAATTCACAAGGATACTGCACCTTCCCGTCCACCCTTGCCCTGGTCTTTTACAAATTCCCCCGGTCGCCCAAGCCTCCAGCAAAACACGCACGCATTCTACTCTCGGCGGTGATGGTTATGCGCTTTTGAAAGAAAAAGCCCGAATTTTTCAGGAGAGCGTATACCCTGTGAAGAGGGCCACTCCGGGGCGATGACGATGCTGCACGTGCGGCGACGTTAATCAAAAGGAAGGATGCGTGCACGCGCGCGCAAGCGTATCTCTTTCTCTCTCTCCGCGAGTGGTAGGAAGCAGGCCAGCCACTTGAGCCTTTTAACCCCTTGGCTCTCTTCTTCCTCGCAGCTCTGCGAGCGAAAGGGGTGAGCGGGAGTGCGACGCTCGGCGTGTGATTAGCCACGGAAACGGGTCAGAGAGGGCATCGCGCGCGATCGTAATCACGAGAAACGCGCGTGGGGGAGCGCTTATGGTTTGCGAGCGTAGATACGTAAGCGTCACCTTCTTAGATAACGGTACGGCTGCGTATTGCATGGCGTATGTGCTGTAGTGAAGTGTAAGGGGGAGGCACTCGAAAACAGATTGTAAGATGCAGCAGGTTTTTTTTTTGTAGGTCTATGGGACATATGCGGGCTGATGTGGACAATAAACTGAATGTAAATGGAGTTAAAAGTATAAATTGAAGTTTTATTATTGCAAATGGTTTTATTTAAATATTTTACTATTGCATATAATATGGTGTAAACAAATTATTTCAGTTTTTAAATTCTGTGTTTAAACGAAAACAATTTCAAACGCATTCAGGAAGCTTTGTGTTATATACAGGATATTGGAGTTTACTGCCTTAGGTTGGAAAGGGTTACCCTAGTAATTCATTATAAAAATCATCATTTTTCAAAACTGTTTGTTAGCAGTAAATTAAGTGTTGAGATTAATGATGATTTTATTGGCTAAACAAAGCGTGAAAAATAGTACTCTTTATAGAGGTCATTTAAATATTTGCACAGTTTAACAAATGACCAATCATGGACTTGAATTTAAAAATATTGAATACTAATTATACTCCAGTCAAAATTAGAAGTTGTTAAAATTTATTAAAGTAATAATAATACAAGGAAAGTACAATGTAACTTCATCATAGCATATTCAAGCACTGAATGCTCTTTGTTTATATGTTTGGAGTTTCCTTTACTACTATACGTTGAAATTGGCAAAAGCATCTCCCCCCTTACATACATATAAATATCCATTGTATTTCTTTTTTTCTTCTTGTAAGCAAGGGTATACGCTTAAACACGCGCTGCTAGTTTCATTTGCGCGAACATCAAACATCGTATAAAAGATACCTTTCGTAATTATTTGTTAAATGTTCCGCGCGCGGTAAGGATGAAACTGGTTATTTGGGCTTGAGATTCCGTGCTGCGTTGTATGCATAACAAGAATCTCTTTTTGCGTCCGCGCCACATAAAGAATGAATATCATGAAACGTGCCAGCGAAGAATAATTCATTATCTTCGCGTATCCCCGTAAAACTGCTGAGTACTAAGCGCAAAAAGTCATTGTGTGCGTTTCGAGTGCGATCTTATTATTAAAATTTGAAAAGTCACGTTATTAACGACTTTAAGATCATTTTGTAATACAAAATGTATTGTAGTATGCTCTCTTCCAGATATCATTATATTACTGTTCCAATTAGATTTGCAATTATTTTGCATTACTTATAAAATTGACCGCGGGACTTTATTAATTATTTATTTAATTTAGCTTTCACGGTTAATTATCATTTAAAGTGTTCCTATTGCACTTATAATTACATTTTATTACAAATTATATTCAAGCAAGATAATAAAGATTAATGAACAATATTTATGAACACATTTTTAATGAACATAGATCAACAAAGGAATGAAAAGTTGTTTCTTCTAATGGAACAATATAGAAAAAAAAGTCAAAACAGATGCGTCACGCCCGATAAACACTTTCACCAGGAGAAGCAGAACAGATAACTAACTGCAGGAGTGAAAAAAAACTAAATCCCTACACTTGCGTTAAAATATACGACACGCGTAAATTTAAATATTCGTCACGAATCAACTTTGGTAGGGGGGTTGAGCGAGTGTGCGCGTGTACTCGCAATCGCGCAAATTACAATTTCCACTGGTTCGGCACGATCGTAAAAAAAGTTGATTCATCGAATTCGTAATCTCTGGGCTCTCTCTCACCCTTTCCTCGTACTCTCCCTTCAAGACAAAAAAAATGAGACGCGCACACACACACACGTCCCTACAGATCGCAGATAGGGCCAGAAGACAAAGCTCAAAGAGCGTGAGTGAAAAAAGTGCCGTGAGAGTGTAGGATGAAGGGGGGCGGAGGGGGACACAGCCCTCTCCGGTTGATCATGAAAAATGACGGGCTTTAATTAGATTCGTCTCCTTTATTTTCTTAGTCGGCCGGCTCTTATGTGTTCGCGCGCGGGGGTGTGCGTGTATATAACGTAAGACGCGGGGAGAGCGAAAAAGCACGGGCGTCACGTGGTACACAGCGCCGTCGACGGGGGTAGGGATGCGGGGAGAGCAAGGGTGGAAGAAAGGAGAGAGAGAGTGGGAGCTCGCCCTCTGGCGCGCTGCGTGAAAAATATGTAAAGTATTGATTGCATTTTATAATTACTTGGGAGCCCGGCGTCTTAGCTACCCTCCAATCCCCACGTTCCAGCCCGGCTTCGCTGCTCCCGCTCTCTCTCTCTCTCGCTCTTTTCACCCCCTTCCTCCCGGCCGCCCGCGCCAGCGCGCACACACGTATAGAGAGCAGCAACAGCAGCAGCAGCAGCATCCCTCCGCGAGGGGTAGGGGTGAGAGAGCCTCGCGTCTTTTATCTTCCTTCGTCTTGCGCGCGCTCATTCCCGTTCCTCTCTTTTTCTCGCCGAGCGACGACTGCGCAATGCCTCGCTCTCTCTCTCTCTCTCTCTCTCTCTCTCTCACTCTTTCCATCCCCGGCGCGCGCGCCTAGCTCCGTCTCGCTCGCGCGCTCATTCGCGGTCTCTCTTTTCGCCAGCGTCTTCGCAACCCCCGCCCCCACCGCGCCACCCCTTCCCCCCTCGACACCCCACTACCTAAATGAAGAAGAAGTATACGCTCTTAGTTTGCGCGGGCGCGAGCGAACGCTTTGTTTGTGTACGACTACGTGTATACGAGAGTACGTGAGACGCTGTGTGCGCGTGTGCGGTAGAGAAGGGGAGACGACCGTCTTCTTCTTTCTCAGAGTGAGAGAGAGAGAGCTCTGCGTATGCTCGTGTGCCACCGGCTCTGATGCTGTGTGTGGATCGGAAAGTCGTATGTACGTGTGTGCGTGCACGAGAAAGAGGGAGAGAAAGAGAAAAGAGAGAGAGAGAGAGAGAGAAAGGTAAGGATAGAAAAGGACGGAGAGACATTAAGACTGAGGGTGACTGTACTTCAAATATGCAGATCGACTGCTCTGGTCCTTTCCACCCCCCGCAACTTGCTCTCTCTCTCTCTCTCTTTTTCTCTCCCGCAGACTTTGCTCGCGCTCTCTCTCTCTCTCCTTTCTTTCTCGCTCACGCGCGCGTTCTCCTTTATCTCGCTCGCTCACACTTTTACAGCCTCGCAAATCGTTAAGCAAGGAACAAAAGCAGCCCGACGCTTTTCTAGGCTTCGATCTTACGATTTCAGCATTTTCTTTATATCCATTAGCGTCTTGGATTATTATTTTTTCTTCTTCTCTCTTTCTCTCCTGGTTTCACCTCTTCTCTCTTCTCTCTTCTCCAGCCTTCAAGATGGGTCTGTTTTTGCGATTATTGTAGATGCTCGGCCCCTTTTTTATGCAACAGTGTATTTCTTTTGTTTTCGATGGGCGGGAGAAGAAAAGTTAATATCATTAATTGATTATTAATTGCGAGATTTCCATTGTGAAGAAGTTCATTAGCCTGCCTGGCACTTTAGCTTTTATCAAATGGAAAGCTAAGAGTGAGGCTTGAAGTTTTTATGAATACTTATGTAACGATAATGAACTGCATAAATTTCTTAAATTATATATTGCATAATTGCTTTCAAAATAATTTATTTTTATTTTTTTTTTTGCAAAAGATTATTTTAATGTTAACATTGAGATTTATAATAAGGCCAATGACATAATATACGTAGAGGCGTGCTTTTCCTACGTATACATGCAATGCAGCAGTAACAAGGTACGCATTAATAAGCTGTTTTCATATGAGTTTTGAAGTATCTCGATGTCAATGGAAGGTATATGAAACTCTTCTTTAAAACTTTTCTTACATCAGAGTAAAGAACTTCTTGAGAAATTGCATGAAACGAACTATGTTACAGAAATATATATACAAGCAATTTTTTTCAAAAAGTATTACCAGTATTCAATATACTCTACTTTATATAGATGCATTATTTAACAGTCAATTCTATTTCAAATAAATAACTTATATTAAAGCATCGATGATTAGATGAAAAAATCACTCTGATAAATATCATTAATTAATCGAAGCAAAACGACACATATATATATGCAGAGACAGTCGAGAAATGGCATAAAGTCGCGTGTCGAAAAATTCCGTAACTTAATTTTTTTATTAGAGGTCGTAATAGTTTTAGGCAAGGGGGTGTGTGAATCGCTGCGGCGGAAGTCGTTCGAGGGAAGATTGCATTTTTCTTGCGAGGAGATTCGTTTTGCCGCGTTACCGGTGTAGGCGTCTGGTGAATCGAACGTTCTACCGCACCCGATCTCGGATTCCCTTCCCCCCCCCGAGCCTCCACCGCCGCGCAACAGCCTCCGATCAAGCCAGTGCGGGATTTTTAAAGTTAGCTACTTTCCCTCTACGTTTCATGTACTCTCAAAAGATCTTTAACTTATCGGATTCTTTTTACTTATGACTGATATAGCGCCGTGCGAAATACTTTTCACGTAGCAAAGTGAAATTGAATTATTTTTTTGTACCGTTAAAAATTTTGATCTAATAACTTTTATAAATAATTTTATAAATGTTAGCATATTAAAAGACAAAAATTTACAAAATAAAAATAATAAAAGTTTTAACAATTTAAAGACGGGTTTTTAATCGTAATTGTTGGGTTCGAGGGGTTATATTTATATGGTACATGTCTCATTACTGTAATATAATGATGTGCCAACATATTTGAATTATTTTCCTTCTATATATAAAAAAATTTTGATTTGATTACTCCGCTTTTATTATGTTTTTATAAATGTTATAATATAAAAACGCAATTAGTCTTGCACTTTGCTGAGTGGTTACCAAAAGTGGTTCTTGTTAGAGTGCGCAGCAGCTGTATTAGCACTAGATGCAATCATATATGCAGTTTTACATATTCATTAATGGTTACGTATGATGTGTATATGCGATTGCATACGGGGTACAGTAATTTACCCATTTAAGCGTAACGATTCAAAGAGCGGTGTATGGAAACCAAATTCACGTTCTTTTTGAATTTAAAATTCAGAACATCAAGAAAGCCAGATATACACTCGTGGGGCTATAGCTTTAGTACCTTCAAAAAAGGAAAGGAATTATTATTCGCAAAGAGGGAGCCCCGAGGATGACGTCGAGCAAGTACTCATCGTCGCTAATCAGTTGCGTTGATGAAAATTCGTTCACGAGGACTGCTCTTCCACGTCTCTTTCACTCTCCCTCTCCTATGTATATTCACCGACACACATATATATACACACACAGAGGCGAAAAGAACGAGGATGACGTCGTCGTCGTGAGGGGGAAGTAGGACGTGAGCTCTGCGTTCGACTCGCTGAATATTTACAAGGCCGCCGCCTGCGATGTGTACGAGCGTTTCTTCGTTCGTTCGTTTTCAGCGGGCGCGCGCACTCGCTCTCTCTTAAATTTTGTGCGCGGCACTAGCAAGGGGAGGAAAGGATTGCGGAGGAGACGAGCGAGAGATGCGCGAGGGTTTTGCGGGCGAGGGTAGATAAAGGGTGTGCGTGCGGCTGTGGTAGTCGCTTGATTCGGAGAGATTTCCCAGAGAGGTTGAAAAAATTGAGAGAGGTATGATACTGATAAGAAGATTTCCCTGTTAGATTAATTGCTCTTTGGGGCTGCATTGATGTTGAGAAAAATTTTGACTGATGTGTTGTGCCGCGGCTGATGATTAATATGTGCGGTTTGCTGATAAGGCCGTAGAGTAGTTTGTGTACCAAGTATAATCAAATTATGAGTTGGAAAAACTGAATTAACAATTTTTTTTAATTTTTAATTTGAAATTTAATCAGAACTAAATAATTATTTTCAAGCATCATCTCATATACATTTAGAATTGCTGATTTTTAAGAAGTTTTTTTTTCCCTATATTATTAACATAGTATTTTTTTGAAAGAATACCTTATCACTTTTCTGTTTTCTCGTGTGAAATCTCTAGTAGAAATTGAATAAAACATGTTTTAGCTAAAAACAGTCAATTAAAAAAATAATAGCCAGTTTATGGCCAGAATTTGGCCAAGAAGTGGCTAGTTTCATTTTAATTTTTTCAGTACGTGTGCAAAGATCTTGGAAAAGATTAATCTATGAAGGAATGGTGGTGGTATTAAGTATAGGATAAATTAATTTTCTAAAAACTAAAAAAATAGTGGTCGATGGAAAAAAGTGTCAAACATGGGTCCTTTTGAGTTGTTTATTCGCGATTCTTATATGAAATTTATAGCTATGGCTTTCCACATGTCTGGTACTGAATTTGGATGTCGCATTTATCTAGACCACAATATACTGATAAATGTTTATAATTATGTTATTTCAAATGACTTTATGAATTGACTGTTTTTGCCTCGAAATTTAAACCTCAACTTATATGGAAGTGTCACTTTTACAGCCAAATCTATTTGCACTAGTAAATTTGGAATAGTGTACAGCTTCTATGTAAATAAAATTTTGGCAGCAAACCAAAGTTTAAAAAAAACGGCTGTAATCAATGACTGAGTAGCTATCACCCGCAGTAGAAGACCGGCCCCTTCGACGTTCAGGTGAAGGTTCGTGCTTGACAGAATATAAATATAGATTATGACTTTGATTTTTTTTACAAAACTTTAGGATTATGTTTTTGGATATGCTACGCTTTCTATCCTTTTGGGGAGACAATTCTTTTACCACGAAAATAACTATTTGGGTAGAAAAATATATTTTGTTAATTATTATAAAAATTAGTTATGCGCGTATATCATTGTAATTACATGACCGAAATTATTGTAGCAATGATCAGTAATCACTTGTTAATTTTTCCGAAGTATAATAACCACCATCCAGGGTAGTTTCTAAAATCCGAAAATGAATTTCAGCGATAATCCGGACGATTAACGACCGATGCGATATAGTATAAAGCGGAGGCAAACGCGCAAAACGCAAAAGAAGACCTCGGAGCTGAGACAAAGACTCTAATACAAAAACGGAGGGGTTGGAGGAGGAGACCCAAGGTACCGGTGCAGATAAGGAGAGACGCGCGGGCTTCGCGCGATATATATGTACATGAAAAGAGAGAAATCGAGGGAAACGAATCTTGGCTCGGCGTGCGCGCGAGAGAGAAAGAGACATACGAGAGACCGCCAGTGCGAGAGCTGAATATCGGCGCGAGAGTATAAGAAGACGCGGCCGGGCGTATAGCATAGTAACGCGGGGGGTGAAAACGAATGGATGAAGGCAAGGGGAGCGGGAGGGGCGTAAGTAAGGAGAGCCACTGTTTTTACCACCGCGCTCATTTATACCTCTGGCGAGGCAACGCCGCCTCGTTCTCCCTCTCTCTCTCTTTATAGAAAGAAAACCTCAAAGAGGCAAGTGTGCTCGCTGCTCGCGGGTTATGCGCTTGTAAAGCCTTCATCGGTGTTTACCTGTGCAACGGAACTCGCTGCCTCGCTCTATATGTGTATATATGTATTACGCTTTCGCGACTGCTCCTCCGGCGCGCAGACTCCGCGGCTGCACAAAAACAGAGGAACGGGCTGCACATGCACACGTATATATACCTACGCGGCGGCACAAGGCTTTTCTTCGTTTCTTATACATGTGCGCCCACGTATATACACATGCACAACTGGGAGGAGGGGATATACCGAGTGGGCGATGCGTGGGGGTCTATACGGGGCGCTTACCTCCATCCTCCCCTTACATCGGCGCGTTTCACTCTCCCTCACTCATCATCGTCCTCCTCCTTCTTCTCCTTCATCTTCTTCTTCTTCTTCTTCCTCTTGCCGTCGTCGGCGTCGTCTCGAAGGGAAAGAAAGAGAGAGAGAGAGAGAGAGAGAGAGAGAAGTTGCGCGCCCAGCATTTTAATCGATTTCATTTGCGCGAGAGCGCGCGGTGGGACGCATGTGAGAGAGCGCGTATACATATATATCTATATGTCTGTCGTCGCAGGTCGTTTGAGCACTCGCCAGCGCTCGGCGTGTATATAAACCTTTCTTTGTTTTGCTTTGCTTGCGTCATTAGGGGCTTGCGCGCAGGCGGGGGTGGCGCCACGACGAGGATGGATGGGGGTGAGCGCGGAGGTGTGCGCGCAAGCGAGAGAGAGGGAGAGAGAGTGAGTGAGAGAGTGAGTCTTGAGGGAGGTTTTCTATATGCCGCGAGTACTTGTAAATTACGTAATAAATGTAGGTACGAAGCGAGAGCGAGCGAACGCGAGAGGACTTGCTCGCGAGTTCGTTCGCGAGACTATTGATAAGCTAATTACTTCAATGAGTTTCTCGGTGTGCGTTGTGTCGTGCGCAAGAGTCGCACGACGACGCGACGTTTCATTTAATCAAGTTCTTTTTTTGCGAATATTTTTCAATAAGGAACTTCGACTTGCTTACTATACTGTTCTTTATTGCAAGATAATTGAAGTTTATTTAAAATTATCAGAATCTCAAGCGCTTGGATCTATAGTTTTCAAAAGTTTGTAGGACAAACAATAGATGTTACTTTGTAGCATCGCCTCGTCTATAATGAAGTTTTATCTTCGAAAAATGTTCGTAATGATAAAAGCCTGATCGAGTAAAGAGTTATAACTCATTAAAATTAATAATCAACAAATCTTCCAATTTATCGGAATTTTTTCATTTCTGACTTTTTCGAATGAAATTTGTTTTTAAGTTGTTAAATAAAGTAAACTCATCAAAGTAAATATTACAGTTAAATTACTTGAAGTAAACTTACTTTTTTTTATATACTTATTTCCTTCATAAATATGCAATAATTTCTCTTAATTGATTTTGTAACGAAAATCATATAATAAAAATTTTTTATACCATCCTGATTGAACATACGCTAAAATAAATTTAAAAAAAAATAAACATTAAATTAAAAGATATATATACGTAGGAAAATTATATGGTAAGGCAATGCACTTTTATTAAAAATTGTTGGATGTGAATGGTCCACCTCGAGAGTTGGACACGTCCAACATCAAACATCTAAATAATTCTCGCTGTCATTCATCTCATCAAATCTCACTTCTATTAATGTTAAGCAATGTATAAGGGTTGATTCACAGAAAATAGTAAAGATGATGCTCAATGGAAGAAAATTAATTTTTCTTTGTAAAATGAACCAAACGAAAAAAATACTATTTTCTTATATTTAGCACAGGTGTTTCCAACGAGGATGATAGTATTGAAAAATCATTATTAAGTAATCTACTTAAGTAATTACTGCAAATATAAGCGATATCGATTCTTCCACCATTGCAATCACGCAGACGTATACCACCGCCCATTTCTAGCGCAGCAACAAATCTCCCATCGACGGGATAACTTGATATATTTTTAAATCTACTAAATTGCGGGCTCACGCGGTGCCGTGAGCTGCGCATGTAAAATACTGCCCGCCGTCGGTAATTTACCCCGGCAACGCGGCGTTGGCGATGCGCGGCGCCGCGAATCTCTCTCTCTCTCTCT
>JAPYZO010008285.1:0-10409 GCA_030522905.1 Torymus flavipes | reverse complement strand
ATACTATTCGTTCTTCTAAAGGCCGCTTTCCCACACTCAAAATTAACACTACGAACGTCATATTACACCTAATAATCATTCAGTAGTTTACACATTTGAATTTATAAATATTTATATACGCAGGAAGACACGTGTAAGTTCTCTCATTTCACTGGTTTATGAAAAGTATTCGGTACATTGATACAAATTGTAATTGGTTCATTTTATCGAGATACATCTAATTTATTTCCAATAAATATAAAATTAAAGTATTTTACTTGGTCTACGTACTTTTTTATAATAACCGAATCCTCAAATAGGGTTCAGAAAGAAATTATCGATGAATCAACCCGACCAAAAAATCTCAACATATTTGATAGTAGTTTCAAAAGTGTTTTAAAACTATTATATAAAATGAAATGCTAGATTATATATAGTTTTAATAAAATAAACGTTTTTCGAATACCGCGAATTTTCATTCTCTTTCAATTAATAATTTGATACAAATAATATTATGTGGGACGTCACAAAAGTCTCATTCCCAAAAGGTTAAAAAGTAATCTTCGGGATTATTCATTCTGATGAGGATGTAAGGCCACAACTTAATTTTGTATCTTATGGACCTTTATGACATAAACAAATTAAAAGCCTGCAGTTTACCTGCATTTCATCGAGCTCCTTTTGCACGCCGCTTGTGGTTTTGCCACGAAGCTTAGCCAGAGCATCGGTAGCCTCCTCTTTCATGCCCTGGCTGAGTAGGTAGTATGGAGACTCGGGCATGAACATAAAGCAGACAAAGAAGACGATTGGCAGGATGCCGCAGGCGATCCAGAACACGAAGTAGGAAACGTATGGACCGATCACGTAGGCATACAGTAGACCAACGGTGACGAATAGCTGCAGGAACGAGCCTAAGACTCCTCTTATGCTAGTCTAAAAAGAAAGAATCGAAATAAGATGTTAGTTCTGAGGTAGCGGACTTACGTTAATTTACTGTAATAAAAACAGAGTGCAAAACTTACTTCAGCGATTTCACCGCAGTACATCGGAACGATAGTGAAATCGATGGAAAGGGCGAGACCGAAAATGAATCGAGCCACATAAAGTTGCTCCAGGCTTTTGGCACTCGCTATTAGAATCCATCCGATAATATAAGGCACTGCACTAAAGAGCAGTGCTTTTTTACGTCCGAACCTAAGAAATTTACATTAAAATTCATTAAAAAATCTAGAATTTATACAAGTAATTTTTTTTGCTTTAAAACTGCGAATTTTAAGAATCAACTTTTTAACTATATTATTATACAAATGTAACATCAGATTAGCCATATGAAATCTATGGCGGTTAAATAGTTGACAACTGATAAACGAAAAGTTAACAAAATACAGCTTTGATAAAATAAAAGTGCAGAAAAAATTTCAGCAATATTTTTATAGAGTTTAGATATCCCTGATTTATTTTACACAAAAATTTACCTTTCTCCGAGATATCCGGAAATTAAACTTCCTGCGACCGCTCCGACTGTCATAAGAGAGCCGACCCATGAACTTTCATCGGCTGTGATGGTTACGCCCAAAGGATTGTCGCTCAATGATACCGTGTCGTTTTTTTCCATGTTCGACAGGACTGGACTGGTCCAGCCCATCATCGCGCCACTCGCGAAGATACATAGATTCGCTGAAAATTAATTTAAATGATTTACTAATCAAGTACCAAATTGGTATTGCGAATATAGTGTTTTATTATTATTTGACTTCATACTTTGTGATGGAAGAATTGGAATTCGATGAGATATGGTAATTTTCCAATTAATGTTATTACGTATGTTATGTTACCATCTATCTGGTAAGTATACAATATTATAAAAGATAAAAAATATCATGTGTTTACCGTACTTAGTGACCGAAGTATGTGATTAGATAAATTTGTTTAATTTTAAATTTAAGGATAAAGCATTTATAAAAACGTTTAACTTCTCTTTGATAATTAATTTAATTACATTTTTGTAATAACAGTAATACTTTTTTGACAGTTTAATTGTAATAGGTTCTTCGATAATTATGAAGATTTTTCATTTTATTTTATAATATAAAATTTATATTTTATATTATATAGCAATTATTATATAATATAATTATTTCTATATACCGTCTCAAATTGCAAAGTAATATTGTACCAATCTCGAGTAAAAATATCAATTTATTTTTGTGTAAAGACTATGAAGAAAATGTTTACATTTTTGTAGTAGCACCGTTACGTAAAAAATATAGCCTCGAATCTGTAAAATTTACTCAGTGAGTAATATACTTTGTTTTTTAATATCGTAATTGTAACAATTACATAGTAATTATTCCTGTTAAATAAGCATGAAATTAACCATAGAAGTAATAAACTTTGATCACAATAACATGGATTCGTTATCAAAGAATCGGTGAGAATGATAAACGCTTTATATACGCGGGACAATTAAAACAGCATTTCTGACGTAACGATTGCTACCTCGTCAACGATCGTTCGCGCTATACGTACACAGATGTGCACCAGCGATATTCGGCAAAATGTAACTTTTTTTTTCACGTTTGCACGGTCATGATTCTACTTTGGTGACTCTTTGTTTCGCCTGTTGCGCATTTTGTTCGCTCGCTCACGTACATTTGACAGATGTTTTGTTTTCATGGGCAAATCTGCGATAGCGTAAAATAATGAGCGTGTACGTAATTTTGTTTTACCAATTGTTTTTGGTCGTTCAAAATATTATCAATCTCGTTTATCTTTAGGAGAAAAAAAACAGGATAGAGGTTTTTCTGAACGCTCGTTAAATCGTAGCATTGTTATGTTTCTTTAAATAGCAAGAAGTGTAGAAATGAGTTAATAAATAAACTCAAATTTATATTGTATAAAAATATCATTATACTAAAAGCAAATTGCAATAATATATATAAAGTGAACGAACCGAGTGAATTCTTGTACTAATAGCGAGCGTGTGAAAACTGATGAATCAAACAATTACTATAAAATCTTATCGCTAACACAGCAAGCGCTTGTAAATTAACGTCAATAAAGATTCCACAATAGTAAACAGGTAAAAAGCCTTAGTAGTCAATCTAAGCCTCCGGTTAATATAATTACGGCAATGCGTATATAAAGTTCGTAATCGCGGAATGTGGGCGAGCGCTTTTCGCGCGTCAATTTATCATGCTACGGCGCGATAAAGTGCATAAGAGTTGCTAAACATATGAAACCCAATGGCTTATCACTGAACTGCCAGCTGCTTTTTGTCATGCGGTTCTGGTGGGTGGACAATACACGACTTTGCTTGAACAGTTTGCAAAGGTCAAAATTATTTTACGTGTTTGCTTTGTAATAATACTATTCAATGATTTATATTTGTTATAGTGAATTAAGCTGTTAAGCTGTTAAGCTTATGCTGTTTTAAAAGTTTTTTAAAAATGTATAATAGTCCTACTTCACCAAAGTCACTATTTTATCGGTGGAAAATATAAAAATTATTAACATAAAAAAATATCGATTTACATTTCGAACAAATTCGGTTTCCCTGTGTAATCTTGTATACCGTTCTACAAAGTTTCAAGGCAAAAAATGACGACACTTTTTTATTTCTGGAACGAAAATCAACAAAAATTAATTAAAAGTCATTCCAATAATGAACAAAGATGTCGTCGTTATTTTGTCTTCAAACTTTGTAGAAAGATAAAATTAATCATGCAAAGATTTATTGGATAATTTGTATTTAATAGATTTAAATCTTGATTGATTGTAGGATGGATAGTTTAAAAGTGTATCTTAACGAAGAATTTACGTTATCGAAGTAGATATCGATTCGTGACTAGATTTGCGGTATGCATAATCTAAATCTGTTATTCTATAATATTATCATAAGCTGATCAGTTTTCGTAAATGCTCTTATATCACAGAACATCAATAATGTATCAGCATCTGCGTCAAATTATGCGGAATTTTTCACTAACAAATATTTCAAGCATTTAAAGATTTATTTGAAAGACAAATTCTTACGTTTTTTTCTAAATCTATTTTTTGCCAATGTTGCATAGTTCCTTCTAAAAAATAAGTTAATTAATCAGTCTGACATAGCGGATTTGTCTAATTATTATAATAACGATAATTATTACATAAACTACGAGATAATTTTATCTGCGAAAAATTAATGCGATCATAGAAAATTAATAGATAAAATAACCTGCTTAAACATAGATATTTATGCATAGATTAGGTAAAACACATTTTTTCAAGAACATGTTAAAATAATAATTAATTAATAAAAAAATAACTTAAAAAAATTTCCTGTTAATAGTAAAAGCAAAACTTTTTCCATCCATCCATCAATCAAAATCATAGAAAAAATACAAAATATTTACTATGTTTGAATCTCCAACAATCTCTTGGGATACATAACTAAAAATGACTTGCAATACCTGGCTTCTGATATGCTCCAATTTAAAAAAGAAAATACTCGTTCACACGGTCGATAATCTCCGATTATCGGGAAACCTCGGTATACCTATCGAGTAATTATAATCTCGCGTGCCATTACAAAACAAATCTCACGGAAAAAAGAAGAAGACAAGCACTTTGTCGAGGTCGTGCTAAGCGGATTACACGGGGGAAACTTCATTTGTCCTCTTATTAAGCGGATCAATACTGACGGGCTCGACGCGCTTGTTTCGCAGCTGTGATGAGATTTGTCATTAATTGTCAGGGAAAATCGCATCTAAAGCGAAAATTGCAGGTGAATAATGAGTCTTGAAGCGAGGGATATGCGTGCGGTCAATGAACTACGAAGAACGATCTTTCGATGGCCAGCGTCTTTTGTTCAGATTGCTAAATATATACATTGGCAATATTTTTTCTTTTATTTTGAATTCGTTGCTTGCATGCAGCTAACTTTAAAATGGATTTTGTGAAGAAAATACTTGTTTCAGTAATAAAAATATAACATAAAATTATTAGCATTTACGATTTTCATATTTTTTATGGTGTCAACAACATATATTCAACGCATCCGGCGTCAATCGTTTTCAATCGGCATTGCACATGCTTAAATCCATATTAATGTCTTATTCAAAAATCAATCTACATCAACTGAATTATTTATTGCACGAGGCCAATGACTTTCGAATCTTCGTCAGTTCGAAAAATTTTTATAGCTTAAATATAATTATATTTATTAAATTTTTATATTTATTGGAAATATAGAAATAGATACATTTTTATATTTTTATATTTGCTTTTCTGATTGGCAAACAATCTCATTTATTGTTAATAACAATTAGTAAGATAACGTTCAACTGAAGATTTTAATATTATTGTTTAATCTTTTAAAATAGTTTTTCTACTCCCAAATTTCCAGTTTTAAATAACCTACATTGTAAAAACATAAATCACCGTATATAATATTCGAAACTTACAATGTCTCGATAGTTTGTCACATTATCTACTTGACACAATTAATAGCCCTATTCAGCATCTCAATTGAGTGCAATGAAACTTGCATTGATAGCATCTCATTTAGCGAATGGCACCTATATCGTCCGGTAAGTCGATTTAATACTTTGACAAATATTTATCTGTCAAGATTCGTAAGTTAATTATATTTGTAGTGCTTCAATTTTACCTCTTAGTATCTTCAAGTTTATTATGTAATCCGAGCCTGTTTATTTTACGTGCAATTTACACATTTCGCTTGGATTTCTATGGCAAAATTTTAATGATTATTCTCGCAAAAATATAACTAACTTTATATGGGTATAATTACACAGTTATTATCATTAAACCCATTGTTATGGCCACTTTACAATAGGTAAACAAGTTAACAACAACGCAATAGAAAAATTGCGAAGCCTAAACGTATTGACAGCGATAAACGTTGCACCCGTGAGATGTATAATTGAATAATGAAGGCAGTCAAAAGTAATTTTTACATCTTCCAAATGTTTTCGGTACCGTTATTCAAAAGGTATTAATACGAAAAAATCAATGTCAAAAAATTAAGTAACTATTTACTATGCAACACACTTTAATTATTCGAATCTAAAATTTTCAACCGTGAAAAGTATTTGATTATTTTTTTCGATTCAAACTTATGTATACAATTGTAATTATAACTTAGTCTTCTAAATGTTCAAAAATGAAATTACAGTTGGTAAGTTTTTTTAATTGTTTTGTAACAAATACTAACGAATATATTCATGAAACTTCCAAAAATAAATTCATGTATTTCATTTTTCCTGAGTTTACACTTACACTATCATTCGTAAAGTTATTATTTATTATATTCAAATAAAGTAAAGGTGCAAGCGATAATTTTCAATAACCTATATATTTTAATCTTTTAGCAAATTAATTATTGTAACTACATGCACTCTAAATAAAAAAAAAAAAAACAATATGTATTCGTCCCAATAACCGAGATGCGTCTTGTATAATCAGTATATTTATTTATTAATATTATTGATTCATATAGCAGTCTTTTGTGATAACCGCACAATAATCCGTCATTTTCTTATCTATCTGTCGTAAAAGTAAGCAAAAAGTCGTAAAAGTAAATTCGGGACTTATTATTTCGAACGATAACGTTCTGTCCAGTCAAACTCTCGTCGTCACGTGTGTTCACTGGCGACACGTGCGCTCTTGATTAAAAAGAAAAAGTAGCTACCTGCCGTTTGCGCGCGCATTCGCCCGTTTGCGATGCAAATTTCGTGCGAACTGTTTTTTAAACTGTATGCGATAATTCGCAGATTTTTCGGTTCGTAAGATATTTTGAATTTTCTTTGAAATTATTTTATTAAAAGTTCAAGCATTGACTCGGGGATGACAAGAAGAGATAATTATATATATGAGTTTTTTGTAAAAATGTATAGACTTATCGAACTTTTTCATGCACACAAAGTTCCGGTCTACAGCGGATGGAACTTATTCAATCTTCCCGTCACTGTTGGTTTTTCGTGGTCGCCGTCAATGACTGCGCGGCCGTGCGGTTACGCGTCGGCATTGTTTATCGTGCCGGCGTCATGCGACGCATTGGGAAGCGACTCGCGTTTGATGTACGTGTATAGGTGCAGCGCGCAATGCATCGCGATTAATTGGCGTACTTGACATTTCTGTCGGATTTCCGCCGGTTTATCGAATTTCCCATTGAAGGCAACGGCTTCTAGATTTTGTTTTTGATAAAAGCGGATATTGAACAAATTTATTATATGTTATGCCGATCGAGTGGTATGTACATGTTGCATAACTGCGAAGTATAATTGATTGTAGCTTTATTGACTTATGAAAGTCAATGAGGTTTCTTGGATTCGCAAAACAGGGTCTTAAAAGTCTGATTATTATTTTATAGTGCAACTAATTTATTTCGAATTGAGAGATACGTCACGTTTATTGTAAAAGAAGGATTCAGAAGTAGTTACACATTCGTTCTTTGTAACTAATTTAATACATTATATTTTTTCAAATATTTTAAATATTAATTTAGTTATAGTTTAAATAAAAAAAACTTAATCTATATTATATCAATGAATTAATTATTTTATATAATCAGTTGGAAATCTTGATTGTTTAAAAATCACATTAGATATGATTCAACTGTTTTTAAATATATAGTAAAAATGAAAGTGCTTAGTAAATTTATTACGTCATTCAATAAGCAGAAAATGATCAGTCACCTTATCGTGAATAAGGTTTTTAAGAAATCGAAAATAATTTTACTAATTAGGGAAACTAAATTTTTTCAAGTGATTGGCACCATTTTTTTAAGTATAAGAATGTTTATTATTAAGAAATAAAGATGAGGTAAGCTTTCAAGAAGTTGGTGGGCGTAAAGGGTTGCTAAATATAAAAATTGTAGATGATAGGGTTTTGCTAAAATTATGGCGCGCGTAGCACGTTTAGAGACGATTAGTGTAATAAATAATAGCAATAATATAATTAACGTATTTAACTAGGATTTTAAAAAATCAAAGAAAATTTTTAAGAATAATTGAGAATTAGTTGACAGACTATTAATATTAATATTAATTTTTCCGTAATTATAAGGAAACGTATCTCGTGATTTACGAGGCTAATGCAAAAGGAATGGCACGCCCATCTCCCACAATCACTTATAAGAAAACCCGTATCCTATGGCAACTGATCCCCTTACATAAGGGAAGCATCAATCCTTCACCCCCGCGGAAAAAAACTCAAGTCAATCCCTCATCCAGTGTGAAGTCTCCCTCTCTCTCCTTCTTTAGCCCATTCCACCTCGAATGACTGATCGCGGAATCCCACAGGTGACACCCGATCAGCGCTCTCGAATCACTCTCAAAAATCCCGTCGCCCCATTCCACGACTGGAAAATTGATGGAACACCGGCGCGAGGCCGTCTGCTTGTATACCTATATATAAAGACAGGATCTCGAATGTTAAACGCGCCGACGCTCTGAGAGATCTCAATCTTTTCAAAGTACTTCCTTATTATCACGCTCTCTCGGCCGCGTGGAGCCCCACGTGCATGCGCGCCTGTATAACAGGCCGCAGCTCGCAAATCTTTTTCCGCTCTGGCTTTGCTTTATCATCCTGCCGCGCGCACTCGACGGGCACCTGTATACCGCAGCCTTTTTCCGAGCTAGGCGTGCGCGCGCCAGAAAATTTTCCAAAGCGCGATTTCTTTATTTCGATGATAAGGACTAGCGATATACCGACGTGATTTGATAATCGATTGCGTGAATTCCGATAACTAACAGTTGTGCCTTTTTTACCAATTTTATTATAGTTTTTTCCACCGCCCGGTTTGTAAAATTCAGCGTTATCAAAGTTGAACGTTAGGTAAGCGAGAACTTTTGCGTAATCAAGGTGAACGGTACCTAATAAAAAATGAAATTTTTTTTTATGACTAAGGAGTGAACTTGCACTTAATTATATAAAGCGAATGATTGTGATTTGAAATTAAATATAGTGTAGAGGTTAAATGCCTAATAATAAAACTATAAATTTTTATATTGGAATTATGTTTAGTCCACGCAAAAAGAGGCTGTAAATGTAGCTCAGAAATATGCATATTATAAATAAATTTAATGGCATACAATTATAGGATACTTTTTGTCAAGGATTTTGTTAAATTCGTCATCAATAATGATAATACAATTTTATTATTTCCGTAAGGTATTTCAAATATCAAACAATAAATCAATAACTTGATAGTCTTTCATTCATTGTTGTATACTGCTTCAGTTATGGGTTCTCCTTATTTATACTTAATAAGTACCAGTTATATATTATTTTTTATACGTGGATTCCAAAGTTTGTAATTATTCAGTTAATTAAGGGAAGCTGAAGATATTTACAAGTTTTTCCTTGTTTAAACTTATTCGACTGATTCATACAGTTTGTACCGGTTAATTAATTATAAAAATAAAATGAAGGCAAAAATAGGGGATAAAACATACGAGGCTAACGGCACCTTATACGTAAACATACATAGACTTGATCATCTCTCTCAAAACGTGATGGATGAAATCTATCATCGCAATAAACCTGATTTGATTGGTTTTTAAATAGAAGATGGCGATATGGCGCCGAAATTTGAAATTTAAAATTTTATCTTGTACTTTTGTTAAAAGTGCAACCGTATAATTTACTCCGAAAATCAAAATCTAAGAAGTTGATACTTTTTAATAAACAAAAATAGATAATATTTTTAAATTTTGATTTGAAACATTCTGGACAGAGAAACAAAGCGCGCGTAAATCTTGCTAATAACTAAAAAAACCGCTGCCAATTCATTGGTACGTATGCTTCCTCAAACTTAATTTACTGATTCCTTTAATTAATTTTTACTTCCAATATTTAAAATTTAATCCTTTATCTTGTACGGTGTACATTATTTAAAATCATTATTATAAGACTAACAACTCTTCAATACTTTATTTTACACGAAAATGTTAAATAGTAAAATGTTTTGTTTAAATATCATCTACAATTTTTATATTTAACATTTTCGTGTAAAATCAAATCCAATCAATTTATACCCAAAAATCTCCCATTTTATGTATATTTAGGCACTTAAACATTTTTTTATATGTCTAACTCGTCTGGAATTGAGTCACTCGTCAACTCGTCAAATATGTTAAATATAAAAGTTGTAAATAATATTGAAAAAAAATTTTTTCAATTTAAAAGAAATTTCTGTTAAGTTGAATCGTATTAAGTTGTAGCAAAAAAAACGTCTGCTTTTGATGTTTTTATCGTTTTTTTCGTTATTGCCTTGTTAGATATTGTTCGTACAAATAAATATTCATTTAATGTAAAAAAATTGTCTTAATTAGTTTTAGTAGATAGGCCTTTAGATATTATTTTAAAATTAATTTTTGTAGACCTTACGCTTAAAAATCCATTTTTTCCAATGTTTCTAAAAT